>SJJU01003013.1:0-21496 GCA_012932125.1 Conopomorpha cramerella
ATAATAATAATAATAATAATAATCCTTTATTTCAGGCAACTAAATATAACTGTATAAACAGGTATCGGCCCATAATACAAATAAAATACAATAGAAAATATTTGAAAATAAACAACAATAATTAAATAACAGTAAATTAATAAGTAACAAGCCTTTCGCTTACTATAACATTTTGTGCCCCCAGTATATCTACGGTCCTCCAATACACGAAGTATTGTGAGAGTGATGTTGGTATCTGTCGTTCTGAAAATCACGCGTTTTCGTCAGGGCGAGAGCAGGAGTCAAAGATTATTTAATTTTATGTGAATAGCAAAACTTTACTATTCATTAAAAACTCTCGATAGATATCGTCTTGTTACTATAGTTCCACGAACGCCCATAGTATCTATTTATATTATCATTAACCCGTTACATTTTAGTTCGATATTACCTGTCGTTACTGTATTTTAATACTCGTTGCTGCAGATACTATAGTCGATTTTTGAGCCAAACTATCGACAGTCAAACTATCGATACCTCGGCAACACTACATTATAAAGTATCATTTCAGAACACAGTTAATACAAAAATAAGTGGGTACTCACCGTGGTGGTTATGGTTGTGCCTCAGGAAGCGAGGCGAGGCGGGTGCGAGGCGCGCGTCGCTCGCCACTTCCGCCTTCAGCCGGGACCCGGTACGCGAGTTCCCCTGCGGCCCGCCGACAGGGCCCGTCACACTTTCCGCCTGATGGACAGCCAATGGATAGGTTACTCGTAGATACATTTGCGGACTGTCTCCCAGAGGCAGAGAGTACAGACTGATCTCCATTTATCAAGATTGCGGTCGACGTCATCGCGTCGATCAAAACTTCCTTCTTTCGCTCCATCCACAATAATGCATTATAACAGGTTTCAAGTGTTTTTCTTGCCTACGTCCTGTATGCAAAAGTTTATTATATTATGTGAAATATAGGTGTATAGTTAGGTAGCTCTCCATGTTTTTTTTATTCTTCGCGGAAAAAGTAATGAAACAGATTTTGACAATCGGCTCATAACCTGGATGAGGACATCAACATCAGACGTTAGACACATTTTTAAATTAATTAAATTAGTGTAATATCGAGGGTATACCAGCAAAACCAAATAAGTGCATTTTTTTATAAAAGACCTATAGGATATACTTATATATTATTATGTAACATAAAAAAGCCTTTAATCTCAAAGAGGGGTAGGCAGAGGTAACATCTCTACAACGTAAACATATTTAATCAAAGCGCAAGCACCAAACTCGGCTTATATGCGATGTGGCACCGCTTTATGCCAGCACCATCTGCACGGACACGTACTTCTCATGTAGCAATATGATTAATGGCATGACGTTATATCAAAGCCATGAGCATTTTCTTGAAAAAAAAAAACATTTTGCCACAACGAAGCGATTAACTTTGAAAATCTTGGAACGAATAAGGAAATACCAGTATGACTTTCCTTTTGCCGTTATTTTTTTTAGTAAGTGAAGCCATTACTTACTTGTAATGTGCAGGTAAAAGCATTCGGAGAGTTTTATGTGATCCTCTCTACGACCAATTACTCTTGTAAACGTGCTGTATCTCCGTTTACAAAAGATTAATTAAGAAATGCAAATCAACTTTAAAAGCAAGTGTTTATAATGCACAAATTATTTTCAGCAATAACAGGCAAGCGTGGCCGTAGTGGAGCGTGGTTTATACTTTTTTTTTTCAAAATAAACTGTCATACGGTATGAAAATATTGTCAACCCCCAAGCCATACAGAACAAAACTGAATCTGCCAGTCTTGACTCTGTACCTACAATCATTTGCGTCACCACAACTCGCAGAATTATAGTTGCGGTCACAAAATCGCAACAACGTGAGCCTACGGTAACGGCGGCAGCGGATATTTGTGCAATTTGCATTTTGTAAATCTCAGATTTTCATTTCAAATCCACAGTTAGGTACAGGCTGTCATGGGACGTTATTTTATTTATACGAGCATTTCTAGATGCTTACTATAGATATATTACCTATTGGATATTTGTGTACTTACCAACCTATCTGCATTACGTACGCCCACCAAAAATGTAAAAAAATCTATCTACAACATTCAACTACCGGCAAATTTAACAGAGAGCCCGCCCCGCTGGGATGCTTCTAATATTTTCGATGCGTAGTCAAAAGTGTAAGTGATCGAGACATCATGATCATAATACTCTCATGTGTATCAATAAATATATTGTTTTTTTTACGGATACGCCTATGAATCCCAAAGCGGGGAAATAATAATATAATATTTATTTTTCTCAAAAGAATTTACAAGAGTGTAACTCGAGTATAGTATAACATTATGAAAGAATATAATATTTTAAGAGCAGCTGACACTTAGAATAGACATAGGTGGAAACTGAGCTATAAAAACCAGAACCCTCCAGAGTTATACTTGACGTTTTGTACGGTTTATATCCATACTAATAGTAGTAGTGGAGTAAGCACTTGCTAAGCAAATGCCAACGGTTCACCAAGTGTATGGTGAAATTAAAAAAAAATAAAAAACTAAAATATTCACTAGACATAATTAAATTAATAGCTACATATATTAGTTATAATCTGTAATAGAAATTACTATACAATCGTGCCCTACGATTCGAAAAAGTTAATAAAAATGAACTACCTACGCCTCACCTACCTACCTATACCTACAGGGTGGAATTTTGTAATGCCACCTGAAGGGGAAGTACTCTTAATACTGTAGATAGAAAATTTTAGTCAAAGAAAACATTCCTTTATTTTTGAAAAGAACTTCAGTTCGAATACCGGGTACGGCAAGCGAATTTTCATGCAGTTTTCTTTCTTTTCATTTCAAAAATAAAGAAATGTGTTCTTTGACTACAATTTTCTGTCTAGTCTACAGTATTAAGAATACTTCCCTTTCAGGTAGCATTACAAAATTCCACCCTGTATGTATATGTGTGCTATTTGCTTAAACATTAACACCTCATATATTACACAGCTCTTGCCGTCAAAGGGTTAAACAGCGCGTCATTAGCATCCTAGCGCTTAGGCCTGTATTCAGAAACTTTCGTCAATCACTGGTTTCCACTTAAGTAACGTTTATCTCGCTTTAATCGTGTTTGTGTAAAAGAGACAAACTATGCACAAGCAACACTTCGAGTGCTGATTATACACTCTTAAGCGAAAATTCCGGGTTACACATAGATAGAGATAGAAATAATATTTATTAACTACGGTAGAAACACAAAAGAACAAGACAATATTTAAAAATAAACAAAAAGTAAATTATTAACATAAAATAAAAATGTCTGCATAACGTGCTTCTGCCGAAGTCCAAATATCTCGCAATCGAGGAGAGTTAGCTGAGTAAAAACTTTTTTATAGGTATAAAGAATTTATTTAAGCGTCTGTGGTCCAGTTGGTCGGATACTTGACTTGTAACCGGGAGTTCACGGGTTCCAGTCCAACTACTGGACGCGTATCAATGGGACTCTTTTTCAGAGCTTATGTACGCAACGCAACACTCGTACAGTGAAGGACAACATCGTGATGAAACCCGCACACCACAAGGTGTGTGAACACTATAACGGCGATGGGCTCACCTGTCACGTTGGGTTAAATACGCTTGGTGAACCGTGGGCACTTGCTTATTAAGCTGTCTCTGCCTACTCCGCTTTGGGATTAAAAGGCGTGAAGTGTATTTTTTTTTAAAGAATTTTAGTACCTAATGGCTTCAGTATTACTACGTTCAGAATTCATTTTTTTTTGCACAGTGAGCACGCATGGAAGTTTTATGTATGACCCGGAATTTTTGCTCACGAGTGTAGTTTCAGAATACGGGTCTTAGAATAACAACAATTACCCGATGCAGAATATACTTGGCAAGAGACAAAGCCTGTTATGTTAGATCGGCTTTGGAGTAGTACAAATAGTGACGATTGACCTCAGGCAACTTTGATAAGGGTCTGTGGTGGGTGAGGTCTCCAATTAGTGCGAATTTCATCGTATTGGATTCACGCCTTGACCTTTATATTCCTTACCACAATGTTTTGTGTTGGATAATTTGGAAATTGGATCACTGATTCGTTTTTTTTTTCATGTGCAGACTGTTTGGAGTGAACTTATTTCTCGAGAGGTCGGTTAGTGTTTTAAGAATGAATATACGTTGTTTGTAAAAGTTTTTTTTATATTTAGATATAAATATCTTAATAAACAGGAATTGACTAAAAATCAACGAAATCGGTCCACCCGTTCCGGAGTTATGCGGTTACCAACACATTTTGTGATTAATTTTTATATTATAGATTAACCTATTATAAATTCACTTATTATCAACCTAAGTAGACATAGCATTGCATCTGCGATAGCGGTCATGGGTTCGATTCCCGCCTTCGACCTCATGCGTTTGTACTCGGCAAGGTAATTTGTTATAATAACGTGCCGAGCAATGTATAGGACTGAAGTTATCTCTTTGTTAATTGTCGAAATGTGTGTCTGTGTGTTTGATCATTTTTTTTAAACACAATGAAGAAGCTTTTGACCACCATTCTGACTGACGTTAAGGAGCCATGTGGCCTACGTCTACTTACGTATGTTCATTTTATTTTATAGTTTTTTTGCTAGTGTACGTCTATGGACCCCTTAGTACAAAGTATCCTAATTTGGGACAAGTGACCATGAGAAATGTTCCTGAATATTATTAACACTTACTGAACAAAAGGTTCTCAGAACCATTTGTTCCGACCAATTAAATGTTCATTGAATTTAGTTCTCGTTTAATCAACTCGTCTGAAGGAAATGCTAA
Organism: Conopomorpha cramerella; assembly: GCA_012932125.1. Classification (NCBI taxonomy): domain Eukaryota; kingdom Metazoa; phylum Arthropoda; class Insecta; order Lepidoptera; family Gracillariidae; genus Conopomorpha; species Conopomorpha cramerella. The sequence continues at coordinate 4,812 of SJJU01003013.1, forward strand.
CACTGTTTTCCGATAATAACGATAAATTCAGAACGGAACATGGAAAAATGGCATTTATTACCAAAGCACAAAGCCGTTGTCATGCATCCTATGACAACTAGGAAATGTACCTTACTAAAAATAATATGTTTAGTTGAACATTTGTCTGTAACAAGAGAGGTTGACTCGTCACAAATGCGGTTCTGAGAACGGTAATTCCATTGAAAGTGTATTTTTTTTTAATAATTGCTGTATTTTCATTATTTCCAAGCACCGAATTAGGAAAACAATTCTGCATTTTAAATAAGACCTACCCCACTAGACATACTATACTATAAAAAAAATCCTTGATGGAAACTTTAAAAGTAGCATCGTTCCCTGGCTGACTTTTTAGGCTCAATTTACTAAATTAGAAATATAGAGAAGTAAATATGTAGACGACATAAGGGTCAAAACTCCTTATTAAATAAATGTGTTTGTATTCAGGCTTAAGTCTATTTTCTCTACAACAAAATCTTACACTGCGTTATCTGAAGATCTTGTCAAGTTTTTGGTAAAAGGAAATATCTGCCATTTGGAACCTACTTTTGACATTTTACCCACAGACAATCTGATTTTAACGACAAAACTAGGAACGCAGAGCCGTCAACAGAAACTCCCGCATTGAAATTATTGTACACAAATAGGAACCAAGTAAAACCATATAAGGTAATGCACCTATTTCGACGCAACCTTTGGTTTTGAGGAAAATTTGTGTATCTGCCGGCGTTATCCTAAAACTAAACATAAATCGCCATTGATGGCTCTTTGTGCCCACGAAATGGCAGCCATATTTCCCGAAATCCCGGGCTTTGTTCTTTTTTTTTTCAATCCCAAGTATTTATTTTTCATCAAACCGTCGTAGTCATTGTTTTACGAGCTACAAAAAAACGGATCGGCTTTTCAGAATCTACCTGGCTGGAAAAATGGCAGGTACTTACCTAACTCTTCAAATATTTGGTATTTGTTTTGGCGAAAGCTAATTTAGATGGACACTGAATACTTGAAGTCAACATCAGCCTCAAAAGGGAAAAATATTCGTACAAATCAGACTGAAATATAAGATGAATTGGCTTTGATCATTCGCATAACTTAAATGATCAAAGCTTTAAGGGCTAACTTTTGCGAATCACATTTAAGATCTATGATTCTGATACTAGTCACGAGTTGTACATCAAATAACACCATTTCATAAAAAGTATTGTAAATGTGAAACTGAAGAATTTTCGTTGACGTTTTTCTGACTGACAGGTTTTCGGAGTGAGAACTGTCATTACTGTCAAACTTTGTTTGGAAACTATGACAGTTTAATCTGTCAGAAAAACGTCAAAGAAAATCCCCTCTTGGTGTAGTACACTGGGCAATTAATATTAATGACTATTAACTAATATCAAACCCAAAGAATGTAAAATCAAGTTACTCACAAGATAACTAGCACTGTTGCTTTGACATATCCCATACTAGCGTCATTTGTTCTTCAGTTTCCTAGCACCTACCCTAACAACCCCCAAGCACACCCAATTGCTAACATCTCTTTTTGGCTCGTGTAAACAGCATGCGTACGTCTGTTACTAGTGAAAGTAAAAGAAATTAGAACATCATACCTTAGTGTCGATGTCGAAGTTGATGAAGAGGAGGCGCGCGAGCCGGTGCAGCACCAGCTCGCGGAGCCGCGGCGGCACCGGCTGCCCTCTCACTCCTCTAGAACACACACACACACACATCATAAACACACTCGACTGTGATGCCACGCATGATTCGATGTAGATAGATGCGGAGTATAAAAGAACTGAATTTTTCCATCTCGATACGTACAAACTAGGTAATTTTGTTGCCAAGTGATAATATGGAATTGAGTTCAATTAATAGATTGAACCCACTTTACACCGGCAGATCGAGGATCTGCTGTTTATGCTCCAGAGCAGACAGTGCCCATTGCTGTCAAATAAAAGAGTTTAAGAATTCTTGTAAACAGATACGAGTAAGCGCTTGGGACCTTACACTTCTCTTCCTATGAAGATATCACACTTTATCTATCTATATCTACACTTCCATATGCCCAGTCTGAATCCTTTCTCTCCTTTTTTCTAGTTCCTAAAACAGCTTAATGCTGTTTTTCTTTGTGGCATACTAATATTTGCCGTTCACTGTGAAGGAATACACCAATTATGTATATGTTTTACATCCAAGACCAGCACGCAACTACCAGACCAGCGGCATTGAGGGAAACATTAATCAATATTTGTATGTTCGTATTATTCTTTCTCTAGGAAAAGTGGGATATATTTTAAACAATATTCAAGCAAAACCGAGGTACTTGATTAATGCCTTGTTTGTTCGGGAGGAATAACATTAAGGAGGCGTAACAGTGACTGCAATTCAATTATTCTAGTAGTCTTGTACGCACAGCCTCCAGCGAAGCATCTAGCTCTCCCGCTCTCAGCGATGCGAGTTGATAAAGATAAACGACGTGCGCTCCGACCAATATGAAGTTACGCGTTAACTGAAGAGAGTAGGCAGAGGCACTTGCTAAGCAAATACCCGCGGTTCACCAGGCGTATTTAACCCAACATGACAGGGGGTAAGCTTATCGCATTTCATTTTAGGAATCACACACGGTTCTGCGGGTTTCTCTGAAAAAGAGTCCCTTTGGTACATGTCCAGTACGGCCGATCTCGAAACCGCAACCTCCCCATTGCATGTACCTGAACGCTGTAACTAACGAATTTAAAACCTATTTGTTTTCGATTACTAGTAAGAAAATTGTATAACGCATACGATGAAAAACTTAGAATTAGTACTTAATTTTCCGGTTGTACTTCTTATTCATCTGTTCAATTGTGCACCTCAAATTGGATAACCTTAACATTATATCACTTAATACAGATTACACATTGTAACCTAGTAAGTGATGTATACCTGCTTCTGTACATGTGCATACGTTTTTGTAATTGTTTTATGGAAAATATTGCTTTACTATACTACTGTAAAACTATGTACCAAATTGATTTTAAATAAATTTATTTTATCTTATTTATCTAGAAATATGTAAGTAGACTTCCAATTAATATTGAACCAAAATAATTAACATCCCGGATACAAGTTCGTGAATCGTGTCTGAATTGTTTTAACTTAACTGACTTACTTTAACTTATTAAGTCTTTAACTTCTAAGACGAAGTGGTTGTAACAAAAGAAGACAGCACGCTGAAAATTAATTTCCTCTTCAAATACATTCCATGAAAAGTTTTGCGCATACTTAATTGAATTTACTAAATAGGTAAGTAATGTAAGTAACTTTCTGGCACGTTTTAACATGTTCAGTTCTTATCAATAATTAACATTAGACACCTTTCTGACTTAACTCGGCTCTAGAATATTTATTATTTGTAGAGAGCGTCTGTGGTCCAGTTGGTCGGATACTTGACTTGTAACCGGGAGGTCGCGGGTTCGAGTCCGGCTACTGGACGTGTACCAATGGGACTCTTTTTCTCAGAGCCTATGTACGCAACGCAACGCTCGTACGGTGAAGGACAACATCGTGATGAAACCCGCACACCACAAGGTGTGTGAACCCTATAACGGCGATGGGCGCACCCCCTGTCACGTTGGGTTAAATACGCTTGGTGAACCGTGGGCAATTGCTTAGCAAGTGCCTCTGCCTACCCCGCTTTGGGATTAAAAGGCGTGAAGTGTATTTATTTATTAATTCGATAGATAAGAAAAAAAATCATTGAACATTTACCAGAAATAGTGACATCAGTGGAAAGAAACAATACTGAACGAAACGATCTGTCTTTCGACTTAGTGTTTTGCGTATGACGTATACATGTTAGGGTACCTTCCGTTAAATAAATACGATGCTGTAATTGTGTCCAAAGACTAAACTTGAAAGACGGAAAGAAGAACTTGTTTCAACAGAGTCGTTTAACGTCTGCAGGTTTCTCACGGTCATGTCAGAGCCAGTTGAAAACAATGGGGAATTTTCTTTAACGTTTTTTCTGGACAGATTAGACAGGGTTAGAACTGTCTCATTAGTATAAATATAATAAATATTTCACACAACACACACATTGCCTTCATCCCATGTTAAGTAGCTAAAGCACTTGTGTTTTGGAAATCAGACAACGAAATATACTTACTTAAATACTTTTTTTTTCTTTTAAATACATACTTATATAAATAAAATACCCAGATACATCCAACAAGTACTTAAAAGCTCATCACCTAAATACCTGCCAGCGGTGGGAATCGAACCCACGGCCCTATGGAGCAGAGGCAGACATGCTGATCACTACACCAACGGGCACGTATAAAATTATCAGAATTACAGTATTATAGAGAGCATAGAGAACAAATACATGTCACGTTCACACTTTTAAGTAACTAGATAAAAAAATTACATTCGAAATATTATTTTTTTTCCATCCTGACAAACGAAAGCAAAACACAGCACCCGTAGCGCCTCGCTCGGTGCCAAACAATGCCAAGCAAAAGCTCACAAGCGTAATGATGGTGTTTCCACCCCGTAACAATAACTACATAATAGTCGAGAGCTTTTACGAGCTTTTGTGCGCTTGTCGAAGCTTCCACTCTCTGGCAGTGGAACCACATTTTTTTATGATGGATGCTGCAGCAGCTTTACGAGCTTTCTCGTTTTATTGAAAATTCATTGTGCTTTCAGGCGAGAGGTTGTCTTCTGTTTGTACGTGTGTTATTGGCTCCGGGAAGTAATATTTATTTTTTAACAACCGATTTTATTTGTTAACACTGCCTCGAGTTTGAATAAAACTAAGTATTATTTAGTTGTGATAGTGTGTGGCTCTACCTGTGTGGTGACGGCGAATAAAATACACGTGTCACCACCCCTCCTGTTAGGTTACATGGAAGAAATCGCTATGAGCGATAAGGTCGCATAAGCCCTTTTCCCATGGTGGGGGTCGTAAGAGAACTCTCTAGAGGACGGGGAGCAGTGCTCTTTATGAGTTACACTACGACACCGCTGCGATCGCCAACCCGCTTGCTAAGCGTGGCTCGTCCAGCAGTATATATGTATACTAGTGGACTCGACAGACGTTGTCCTGTCTTTAATACTAATATGAATATAAAATTAGTATAACATCCAGGGTGGCCTGTGCCCAGCAGTGGATGTCACGAAATATAAACTATCCTATCTCTCAAATTGGACGAAATTACATATACATGTCAACTTTTGTGAATATCGGTAGCCTTGGTGTTCATTGGGAACAAACATCATGACACTGGATTTTTATATATTAAGATATAAGGATGTAGTATGTAAGGAAACACTATTAATAGTGTATAGTGTACTGAAAGGACGTTTGCATATGTGAGTAGAGTTGGAATTCATCATCAGTCATATGACGTGCACTGCTGGACGAGCCACGCTTAGCAAGCGGGTTGGTTTCATATATGTACATGAAACTTACTGTTAATGGAAAATATTCACGTCCACAACTCAGGCTCGACTGAACTATGGTAGTCAATGTTAAAGCCATCCCAACCTTTTACATTGTCTTTCTATTTTACATACTGTATTATGGGTGAATTTGTAAACTTTCTCTGGATAAATAAATTTTATTATTATTCTATTATTATATAAACCTTCCAAGAAAAATCACTGTATATATTAAAAACTCCGCATCAAAATCCATTTCTTTTCGTTATTAGTATACATAGGGATAAACAGTGGGAGGCGACTTTGTTTTATACTGTGTATAGATTAATATAACCATACCTATCATAAATCATTGACGTAATCCTAAATATAATCCAATATGTTAATAATCTGTGTCAGTAAGTAGATCGATTGTTAAACATCCGCATTGCGTAAATTCAAAGCTATTTTATTGACTCATACTTCTCTGGCTAGTTGGTGTAATGACGTTATTATTCGTGTAGGAGGTCTCAGGATCGTATGCGAATGAATAAATGAACACTTTGTTGCACACTTAACATGATGTGGTATTTATTTATTTAACAGGTCCTTTATTGCAATAAAGGTAGAAAGTACTTCCTCCGTCTCTTTCCTTTCAAATAAAAAGACATCTTAGTTACTAGAGGCATATGGAATACTATCTGTACCGCATGGTGTTAATCACGTTTTTTTTCGATGCTGAGAGATTCCGGGATCGATAATATAGCCTATATTACTCAGGGATAAAAGAGCATTCTAATGGTGAAAGAATTATCAAAATCCGTCCAGTATTTTCGAGTTTTTTCGTTACAAACATCTACACAAAATACCAATACTATTACCGTTTGTAATATTGGTACAAATTTGAAACGTTCGGAATTAATAGTGGTAGTGAAACAACTTTAACAGTTTCTGTGACAGTAACCGATCAGATCAAAGACACCAGGTTTCTTTGTTATCAAACAAAGAAACTTCTTATATTATGTGTCCACGAACGTGTTAATTGTTGAATCCCAGCAAATTAGGCATTCGACCTGTCATAAACATCTTTCTTATACCTAGTAAAGAAAATCACGAATTCCATATTACAAACGTTTTTTTTTTCAAACATGCTTTTACACTATCCATTCATAACCACTCTACGACTCACATGTCTACTTATCTACACTTCACAACTCCATTGATAAAATATAATCCTCTTAGCTTAAAGCAGCTTTAATCCTAAATGCGTGTAAACAATCGATATTCTTATGACATCTCAATATCATTTTATCAAGTGAGCATCTTCCTTCCTTTGTTATCCTGGACACTTGCGCCGGCACAACAAAATCCGAAACGGAAACATATCCCACGAGGGGCATATTACTATTATTCTCGGGGATTAAAAGCCTTTCTTTATAATCAAATGTCTTTTCGTCACCTTACCGTCACTTTTTCACGTGCAGTTTTGTCAATGATTCGTAAATTTCCTCATAAGTATGACTTGACAATAGACATTATTCGTAATTGTGATTGTGTTCCGTGCGAAAGTACTTTTGAATAAGAGATTTTATCGAATTTTGTTACTGGATTTTTAAATCAGATATATAGACTGTCCTTGTGAATGAATGTAGTGACAATTTCGATCAAACACACATTTAAGCTCCTGGAAGTAAAATTATACACTAACAACGATATTTTTTTTTGCAAATCCAATTCCAACTCAATTGTATTTATTTCATCGTTATAAGGACTATTACATAAAAATGTAAAGTAGAATAACGCAAAGCTTGATGAAAGTTGTGGTTTGAACACACAAAAGTAAACGTCACCATTTCGAATTAATTTATTTTACTGTCATTTTTTCAAACTATTAAGGCTTGCAATCTAAGTACTTAACATAAATATAACGTAATAATAACAACTGCTTGATTGCCGGATTCATCCATGAATAGTAAGTAGGTAGGTCCATTAATATATATAATACATATTATAAGATTTCGAAGTATTGCGGGTTCGAGATTCAATTCTATTTGTGTGTAGGTAGGTAGAATCACTAGATTATATTCTGAACTGAGGTTTTCATTGTATGCGTACCTAAGTATCTGTTACTTACATATTAATGGTACCTACCTATAAAATGTAATCTTGTTCCTTATTCTTATTGCATGTGATAAGAGTATAGATTGTAATGTGTAATCCATACTAATATTATAAATGCGAAAGTATCTCTGTCTGTCTGTCTCGCTTTCACGCCAAAATTATTGAACCCATTTAAATTAAATTTTGTATATAGATAGTTTTGAGCTTGAGAAAGGACACTGTTTATCACGATTCTGTGGGTAAAGTATGGAAATAGAGGGTGTTGTAGTTTGTATGAAATACTGAACCAACGCGGATGAAATCACGGGGTGTCCACTAGTATACCAATATATTATTATTCATTCAATATTATATCGTACAGAGTTACATGAACTTAGAGCTTTATTTTACGAGGGTGAAAGCACATAAGTCTATAAACAATACGATAAATGGATTAAATTCAACAGTATCCAACAGAGATGACCCCGCCCCTTCATATTGAGTTCTATGGAAAGTTGGTTTGGGCGTGATGGGACATCTGTGCTATATTTTTGTATGGGAAAATAATTGAACATATTATAAAAGGACGGAGGCGATATGTACCAAAAGCTTTTTGGAGAAAATTGTCGAAAGTGTATGTACAGCCGCCTAACTAATTTGTGTTAGTAGCCTCAGTGAGTGGAGATTTTTTCGGTTATTTCGCTAAAGAGACACTCGATAATACCGGCCTTAGTACCTATGTATTCAAAAGAAGATAAATACTAAACACAGTCTCGGAGACATCAAAGCTGTACCTATGTGTTCGTAATATCGTAATTACTTGCTTGCTGCAGATACTACTCCTATTGATTTGAAGTCGTTTTATTTTTAAAACACAGTGAACAAGCGTTTGACCACCATCCTGCCTGATTTTAAGCAGCGATGTGGTCTATGATGCACACTGGTTCTTAAGGTGCCTATGTATTCATATAAGTCACTAACTTTACATCTCCGTTACAAATATAGAATCAATGTAGAGTTCGAAAACAGTTTTAAGCAGAACATACACAACACGTAAATTACAAATTATCTTTACTTATCCTGAACTCTATACTGGCTGGCTGGCAAACTGTAAAAAAACAAAGTTATTTATTTAATGCAAAGTATTTATGTATAGTTGAAAATTGCTCTGTGAGAGCATGGTAAGGGTACAGGCTCAGCCTCTCCAGATCCTCGCGTCATCGTCGGCTGCGCGCGCGCTTAATTACAATAATTATGAGGTGCGCACGCGGCGCGCAAGCTCCCGACGCACCTAATCATAGTGATTTCTATGTGCTACACAACGGCCGTTGAGGGCATAGCAAAAATGCTACTGTGACAATTAATTTGTCGTGATTTCTGGTGAGAATCTGCTTCGTAAAATGAATGGGGAATTTGCCAAATATATTTGACTATTGGTCCGTGTTTTAATACTTAACAAATACACGAAAATTACTTTTACCATTAAATAAAAAGAAGATCGACATTTTTTTACGTACTTAAAATGTTATCTAAAAGTATCAAATGAAAATTAATCCCTAGATAAGTAAAGCAAAAACTTCAATCGATTTCCGACCCGATCCGATTTCTTTCCGTTTTAAACTTGACGAGGAGAAAAAACTCAGAATTTCGTGTCAAATTCAGAATGCAACATGTGTTGTATCACGTGACGTGATTACAACGAAAAAAAAACCGATACTATAGATGAATACCCCATAATCTTGAATAGGTGGCAAATTGTGAGAACCGGTGTAGAGAAGCAGAGTTGTATGGCCCTGTCCGCATTTCAACGCGGCTGGTTTATATCCTGTCATGTGCGCGGTATCCGCCCTCACGCAGATTGGAACCCGTAAAAAATGAACCCATTTTTATTATAATAATAACCTTAATGGCCGTATTTTGAATAGGAAACATTAATTGATATTGCGATTAAAAGGTTGTAGTGTTTTTCGTCTTAAATATATCCAGTAAATTTCATTATAGTTTTATTTTAAAATTTTGGCAAACGCACGACCCATCTTCGAAAATAATTATTTAAGCATTAAAAGGGTATGAAAATACTTAAGGTATGCGAATAAAAAGAGATAATTTACCACTCTACGTAAAAGCTTTCTACGCGCTACGCAACTACGACGTAGCGTGTGCTACGCGTGACGCTAGAAAAGTTATAAAAATACTAAAATAATGTTTTACCATTGTATAGTTAAACTCCTTGATCATGATAATTTCATATTGTAAATCTTATAAGATTTCCAAATAAAATATTAAGGCGGACCAAAAAATCTATAAAACATTGTAACTGTTCCCACATCTCAACAATTTCAGTAATGGCTTTTAGCCGTTTATTTCCGAACTCTTTAAATATTATATTACCTTTACGCAGTATATTAACGAAGATAAAATCAAACAAATCCCATAAAGAAATCGTATTAGTTTGTCGTGCGTACAAGCTCGGCCCGCCTTCGCATTCCCGCCCTGCTCCAAACGGCCCGCCCCGAATAAACAAATAGCAAGAGTTTTACGCACTATCGTCAGACAGAGACGGCGCGAGTGCGCGAGTGAGATGGACGTATACCAACTCGCCGCACCTCGCACCCTACAATTAGTAGTCGAGATTCGTTCGCGGTAACAATTCGTCAACTGAACGGAAAATTTTTAATTGTTACTTTTATTTTTCACGCGCCAATTTTTCGAAGTAACAGAAGAAACTGGCTGGAACGGATTTTTTTTCTATAATTTGTGACGTGCCAGTGTTTTTCTAGTTGGATTCTCATGAGGTGAAGATGAACTGCGCGTATTACCAACAGAGTGGGGGTGGCAACCCCTACTCTAATGGCAACACCTATTTCAACGAGGTAATATATTGGATTAAAATAAAATGTTAAAAATATGTTATCAAATATTTAAATAAATTCAGGAATATTTAGTGAAGTAAATAATGCGTTACATCTTATTAAACTTCATGGTACAAAATATACTGGACAGTTACAAATTAATTTATACTCGAATTTCTCGGATTCAACGAATTTCATAGAAACAGCTATTGCTAAAAACAGTTTAACATTTATTATTTTAGGTTTTGTGTATCGTATAATATTTGTAAAGTATTAGAAAATATTTGTAATTATCACGATTAAAAAAAAAACCGATCCATACATCAAACACCTAAACACTATTATGACAATATTTTTAATCATTCGGTTTATTAAAAAAAAACATGAAAAAATGGAAGAAAAAAAAATCATATGTGTGGGCAGAAATGGCAAGTATTTTTAAATTATTTCACATTTAAAAAAGTATATTTAACCAACAAGTTAGTCTTAAACATACAACATTTGAAGGAGTTCAGATTTAGAACCAAAGTAGTGCAAAAACTCGGCACTCTAAGCTCACACTTCCAATATTATAACAAAGGCCATCTCTCTGGCTCTCTATTGTTGGTTAATTCGTACTTATATTTTTTTCCACCTTTTACCGGCAAACGTATTATGTTGGACAACAATGAAAGAAAGCAGATTCAACGCCATTGTACCACAGCAGGAGGTGTTTGTAGCTTTTATACGACTAATAATTGCACAGATTCTTTATAATACAGCTTTATAGGACCTCGGGGTTTCTTTTAAGATTCCGATTTAGCAATTCGAGATGTCTAATTTCGAACGCGTTTTATTTGGTTGTTGTTTTGTTGTTTCATGTAATTTTACTTTTTTGTAGAATAATGTCATTTATTTTTTTATTTATTATTTGAAATCTCAAACTCTTTGGATCCGTTATTGGTATTATTAGTTTTAAATATACATATAAGCATTAGTTTACTGATGAAAAAATTGTACATGCCTTATTATAACTGCAATAAGCACTGCATACGTAGCAAACTCGTGTTAAAATAGTAAACATCAAAGTAATTTATTATTTACGAAATATTGCTAATATACATTAAAAAAGAGCTTTTATCTGCTATTGTATACGTGTATTATACACATAAACTTTCATCAAGAATTACTCTATCTAATATAGAAAACAAAATCTGTTGATAGATAACTATATCTAGATCTAGCAAACATAGAGACGGACTGCGGGAGCCGACTTTGTTTTATATTATGTATTGATCGTGTCTTCAGTTATGTTACAAGAATTGTTATGTTTAAATTACATACAAAATTACTAGTACATAATAGTATATTCCTAAAGGGGTAGGCTGAGAAAAAGGACCACTCACCTTTGACTTTGTTTTAACTTGTTACTGCCCTGGCATTGCCTTCGCTCTTAATATTCATTCATACGATGTTTTTTTCTTCCATGTAGTTGTAAAATGATTTACATATGGATTCAGAGGAATAGACTCTCGTCGATGTCATAAGTAGAACGTATTCTAAATGCACAATAAAAACAATGGAAATGCCCACAATTTAAATAAAGTACATATATAGAAATCCTAAATTTCATTCAATTTAGTATCCACTCTGCACTCAATGCGTGCTCAAAATCATTTCAACTGAGTGCCCTCAAACCAATTTCGTAGTCACTCAAACTAAAATTATCATAGACAAGTCATTATTGTGTCACATTGAGTAACAGGAATAGAATGGGCATCAACACTTTGTAGCAATCGCCTATCTATACATAATAAGTTTAATTGTGCATCTAATGTAGTCAAATTACCCCACAACTGCTAATGCACTGCCCATACTTTCTAATATCTTAAAGGATTTATAGTTTCTTTAATAACGATGACTGGCTACTTGATAATACAATAAAAAAGATAGAAAATCTATTCACAATAATTATACGGCGCATCTTGAAACTACTAAGTTTCTTAATAAACATAAGTAGCGAGATGACGGCCGTAAGATCCGATACTATTGTTGTGATGCCTTTATATTTGAACAACTTTTTTGTTGGCCTTACAATTTCACTTTATAGGATAACAGCCTCACCAATCACTTTTGTAGGCACAAGTATCTCGTATTTATTCTATTTCAAAGAGGAAAAACTTTATTTTGTTGTTTTTTTTCATCGAATAGGTTCCGAAACTACAGGACCTATTTTAAAAAAACTTTTTTGGTCGGGAAGGTACACTATCCCTGGACTATATTTTGTCACGAAACTAACACGGCAACGAAAAAAATAGACTTGGGTTTCTGAAAAAAGCCATCTAAGAGATATTCAGGGTTTGAAAAGGATTACTGAACTGTTTATCTGGTAACCATCTTTATAATTACATATATAGATATTATAATTACATATATAGAGAGCGTCTGTGGTCCAGTTGGTTGGACACTTGACTTGTAACCGGGAGGTCCCGGGTTCGAGTCCGGCTACTGGACGTGTACCAATGGGACTCTTTTTCAGAGCTATGTACGCAACGCAACGCTCGTACGGTGAAGGACAACATCGTGATGAAACCCGCACACCACAAGGTGTGTGAACCCTATAACGGCGATGGGCTCACCCTGTCACGTTGGGCTAAATACGCTTGGTGAACCGTGGGTACTTGCTTTAGCAAGTGCCTCTGCCTACCCCTCTTTGGGATTAAAGGCGTGAAGTGTATTTTTTTATTTTTTATTTTTTTTATATAGATATTATATTTACCATCTTTATAATTATACCGATTATCAGTATAGAAGCCGCCTACTCTTAGAACTAATTTACGCTTATTGACAATAGTTATATGAATTTAGTTAATTTTGATTGCTATTAAATACTTTCTGACCTTTCCTTCCCACTTCGGGGATTAACTTAGCCTGCGTAAAAAAATGTATTTTAGTAACGTGGATCATATTTTGAACACCCGACTAGAGAATCGCGATTTTGTCTCAATGTATTGCGAAAAAAGTACTTATAGGAAGGACCTTTTTATCCTTGACACAATATTTCCTTCTATGTCACTTCAAACGCAACATCACAACTGTATTTTGACCTCTTCAATCTAAACCATCATCTTACTAACCGAGCTCAATGCAACCGGATCAACATTATTAGTATTTTCGGCGAGTGTTGTGAGTACTGTTTCGTCCTAGGTGTACGTTCTGGCTATTTTATGTTGAGCTGTGGGTTATTGGGGTTTGTTCGTGTGTATAGTCCAGGTGTAATTGGTCAGGAGTTGTGAGGGGAGCGCGGGCGGCTCACAATTAGCGGCGTGGTAATCACAGGGCAGCCCCGCTCGGCGCCGACACAACCGGCCGGCCCCGGCCCAACCGCCCGCCGCAGACCCAAATCTCCATCCATAATTAAAAATACTCCAAATTAAATTCGCTCTCTATATACTCCACCGTATTAACGTTCGAGGGACTTTCTAATTAGTTTCCTTTTTTTAATACGTGTGTACAAACATTTGCGGCGTTTTAAAGTTGGAATAGTCTAAAGATGTTTTGGGGATTAATGTAGATGAGTTTTTTTTTGTTGTAAAGAAGGTGTTTTGTATTCTTATTCAATTCAATTTCGTGTTTTAATTTGTACTAGTTGCCCGCAAACGCTGTTTTTGCTAATACACTTTTTATAACGTTTCTCTTTTATTATTATATGCATGTATTATGATTATAAATATTATTTTTCTAAAATCTATTAAAGAAAACCGCATCAATATCCGTTGCGTTGTTTTAAAGACATCTAAGCTTATAAAATATAGGGATAAACAGTGGGAGGCGACTTTGTTTTATAGGTGTTTGTATATTGATTTAAGTTAGTATGTGGGTGTGGAAATATACACTAAATTCGCCTTTGTACTGCTGTTTGTTGGAAAAAAATCCTTTTAAAATGTCTCTGGACTACCATAAATTATTCAAGACCAAATTTAGCCAAACCGATCCAGCCATTCTCGAGTTTTGGCGATACTAATAAACAGCAATATTTTTTTTTGTATATGGATTTTTCTAAATAATATTTTCTTCTATTTCAGGTTAGTATCGACAACGTCTCCGCCGATCATAAGGATATGAAGATATTAGTAAGTAACATTATATTGTATATGTTTAGTATATTCATATTATTGTCCTTAGGACCTTTTCCTAAGTAAAGAAAAAGGAACCGACTTCAACTAATACCTCATAGTCACCTCTACGATTTTTTACAGGTCCCTTCAATGTTTTGTCATTATAAAACCCTGATTTCCTTATCATGATAAGACCAGATAGTTCAATGGTGGTCTATGAAATATCGTCTTTCCAACAAAAAAGAATCATCAATAACGGTTTATGCAGGACGAAGTTATCCGCAAACTAGCATAAAAAGCAATATATGCAATGGAATTGAGTAACCTCCATTTTAAAGTTGCTTAAAAACCTGAGCTGAAAATTTAAAAAGACCCTATTACACGACCAAAAAATTCTAGTGTAGATTATTTCGACCCCTTTTGGTTAGTCTGATGTGTACGATGCGATACGATGTCAAAGTAGGTACGTTACGGAATAAATGTGACTTGATTGTGGGGTCTTAATTTAGAAAAAATAAGATTAAAAAAATACATTGCGATGCTATCGTGATGTCAACTAAATATCAGTGAAGAGAGTTTTCAAAACAAAGAAACATCCATTGCTTGTGTAATACATTTTGTTAAAAAACATTTCTTTTTGTAAAACGACTTTGAACCTCTGGCACTGGGAAGTTTAGGATAAGAAACATAACACTGACTAATTGAAAATGATAATATTCAAAGGTTTTTACCCTGTTGCAGGTTTCATCCTGTATAGTTATTTATACAGGGTTATCTTTTTACGTCTGACAAAATCACGAGACCAAAACATCCGCTTAACACTAACGTAGACACTCAACTTAGGACATAACAAGGTTTATTGTTACCGCGTCAACGGGCGGGACATATCCGCGATAGGGTTAAGCAATTGACGGAGCGTGACGTTTCCTAATATTATATGTAAAGTACGTGTTTTTTTTTTACCATCTCGACAATGATTCGACAATAAATTCAGACAATCGTTTATAAAATCAAGTTTTACGTCGACACAAATCGTTTTATATTGCGCGACGCCTGTCCAATGAGTCGTCCATAGCGAATAGGTAACTAGGAAATCAAAGGCGGTTCATTGTCGTAGGTAAATTATATCGAGTATCGACTATCGATGGTCGTCTAAATCGGTAATTTATTTCGATTTGTCGACGTGAAATCGCATTGTGCGAGCCGAGGGCCGCGAGATCGATTCGATATGGATCGTGTCCCTTAACATCAAGTAACTTGAGGCAGACTAGTACTTTATACGTTTTTAGAGTGAACATAGTCTTGTGGCTCTTGCATTTGATACGGTATGGAAGTTTAATTTAAACTGGTTGTATTCGTCCGCTCGATATTATGTGTACTGTCAGGGACTGTCAATATTGATGCTTAAGGTTAGGCGGTAGGTACCACTAGGAAATTGTTATTAAGAAACAACACAAAATGTATAAATCGAAAAACGGTAATTTTTTCAGTAAGCAATGTAATTTTGAAATATTTCATCATTGTTAGAAATACAATCAAATATTATGTAAGTACACTACGCAATAAAAATTCAAAGTTTTTAACAATAATTTTAGCTTGAGTGTATATACATATATTGTAATTTATGCTTACTAAGTCCTATATCTAAGTGGAAACCCAGCGATTCCGTGAGTACCTATTTTAAAACAAATTTATAAAATTTACAATATTTTAAAAGGCGTGAAGTGTATTTATTTATTATTTTAAGTATCTCCAAACAAACTTAGAAGTATGTTTCATTACCTTAGGGGGTTGATTTTCCTTATACTTAGGTACTGCTTATACTTAAAACTAACTAAACTAACTAACATAATTTGGGAACATTTGCGAAAAATTTCTTCTTTCAAAGGCCAAAGATGTGGCATGAGCAAATGATATGTCAGTGACTTCATTCCTTGAGATGAGTATTTCTTTTATATTCGTATACAGGATGTCCCAAAATAGGTACAGCGCACTGAAAGTATCACTGGTGTTGAGATATAACCAATTTTAGGTACATATAGCTAATCTCAACACCTTATCTCACGATACAGGCCTAGCCTAGTGTGAGGTCCACTTTACTAATGTGTACCTATTATGCAAGGGATGTATGCCCTGACAACGATACCCTTTATGTATATTGCCATAATGTTAAATAATTTACTGTCTTGTTTTGTGTATACTAAAATAAACATTTTTTATT
>SJJU01003015.1:0-18485 GCA_012932125.1 Conopomorpha cramerella
GAAGTAACTAGAGATGGGGTTATGAAAAAATCGAAGGAAAATAATCGATTTTTTTACTTCGAGCGAAGCTCGGTCGTCCAGGTACTCGTAATTGATATGTTAATAGTTTAAACCAACCCCCCTAGCAAAGCGCTCCAAGAAAGACATATCAGGCACTGCCATTGGTTGAAACAAACTAAGTCGTACGATGTATGACATATCAGCCAATCACAACGCTAATTTTGTTCTATGTCGTGTCTTTCTTAATGTGCTTGCTAGGGCTGCTGGTATTCATATAATATCAGCGCGCGTTTCTTTAAAAAATGTATTTAGTAATTGTAATTATTATTACATAGTACTATCTTAGACCGATCGATGGATTGGTGTAGTAACACCCAGCAAAACAAAAACATTAGGCTTTAGACAATGTTTCTGGAAAAATATTCTAATTTCTTCCCTCGCAAAATATATTAAACCGATTAGAGGATTATTTACTTTTATACTGACATTTATAAAACTATTTTTGCACTTTAGATTTCAATTAAACATATTTTGATGTTGATTTTGGTTACATACAGTGTAGACGTTTTTCTGGAGCAGCTTGCCGGAGTCTGTGTTTCCTGCGCAGTACAGTTTAAAGGTCTTCAAGTCGCTGGTGAATAGGTACCTAATGAACAAGTGTGCTCCATCGTAGACCACATCGCTGCTTAACATCAGGCAGGATGGTGGTCAAACGCTTGTTCATAGTGATAAAAAAGGAGGGTCCAATTACTATTAATTGAGGTATCAATATTGAATAATGATTTATATCGAATGAACATCGACAGCGGGCCTAACCCCGGACAAGAGCGACCGGCGAGCGCAGGAGAAGCTCCTGCAACACCAGCAGATGCTGCTCCAGCACCAGAACAAGGCGATGTCGTCGCACCAGAGCATAGACAAGTACGGCGTGTCCTCCACGTCGAGCTCGCGGTCCACTGCGCAGACCAACTCCGACACTAAATCTAAACATCACTATAATGAGGATCACAAGCTTACTGACTTTTTGAGGTTTGTTTACCCCCACTTGTACTGGAAAAAATGATACTTTGTTGTTCCAATAAGGAACTTATGAATGGACTAGAAGACGAAGTTTAGCTGGTCTGGTACGTAAATATTATGTTCTTCAAATATATTACGAACTGTCATTGCACAGTCGTAAGACTTTGCGAGTCCAAAAGCTTTCTACTATAGTTGGCGTCATCTAAGAAGCAAATTCTGACGCATTGATAAATCCAGGAAAAATTTTAGGATGGGTATGACTGACAACCAAATGTATGGCGATGACATTTGTATGTCAGCGTTGGACGTCCTATTGCTTCTTAGCTCGTTGTCATCAATTAATAGAGACGTGATTCTTTGTTCATGATTCGAAGTGACAACTTTTCGATTATGTAGTTATATGTAAAAGAAATATAATAAGCTCTAAAGCACGTATTATGAATAGGAAATAGGTTTCATCTTGTCCGAAACCTTGAATGCATTGTCTGTTGTCCAGTAAACTCAGACTGTCGACTATATCTATTGTCGAATTCATATAAAAACCCGTAAAATACTTATGAATTTCCCATTTTCTTATCCAACGACCCCATTTCCACAGAGCGAACCTAGAGTCATTAGAATCCCTATCGAGCCCGTCAGCCAGCGCGGACCGTGGCAGCAGCGCGGCCGTGTCCGCGGCTAGCAGCGGTGCCGCGGCGGCGGGCGGCGGTCAGGAGCGCGTGGTGAGGGCCTTCGCGGAGCTGGCGCGGAACTTGCAACGCATGCGGCCGTGCGTCAGACCCGCCATGTGCAAGCCCTACGGGAAACAGAGCGAGCAGCTGCAGAAGAGTGAGTTGTGAACCGGGAACGGCGATGAATGATTCGCTAAATCTATATATCGTCGGTGATATTCTGAAACCGCGGAACTAACAGTATTGAAAACCGCGTAAGGTAGGTGCAGTGAATTTTACAGGAACGAGGAAAAACATGATATTAACTAACCAAATGAGTTTCTATTCCTTATATTTGTAAATTGTAACATTATTATATTCTACCTGGTATTGTAGGCATTAGGTATATTAAGCGTGTATTAATTAATTAGTAAATATCGATTTTGCTAGTTTTGTAAATACGCGGTTTTAAACACTGTTAGTTCCGCGGTTTTAGAATTTCACCGACGATATCGCATAGTTAGAACAAAAAGGACCCAATACGAAACATGCCGATTTCGTAATTTAAGTTTTGTATCTATTATGTTAAGGTTCAATTTCATAAAATGACACATTTTGTTTTGTGTCACTTTTGTTCTAACTGTGCGATATATAAAAATGAATTGATGTTCGTTAGTCTCGCTAAAACTCGAGAATGGCTGGACCGATTTGGCTAATTTTGGTCTTGAATTATTCGCGGAAATCCAGGGAAGGTTTAAAAGGTGTATTTCATCCAATACACGGGGTACAAAGGCGACTTCCTATGGCAAAACAAATGTTTGCCGAGACAGCTAGTCTACTATATAAAAATAAGTCGGGTTTTCCTCCCTGACGCTATAACTCCAGAACGCACGAACCGATTTCCACGGTTTTGCATTCGTTGGAAAGGTCTCGGGCTCCGTGAGGTTTGTAGCAAAGAAAATTCAGGAAAAATTTCAACAGAAGAGCGGGAAAACGAAACGAAGCCCTCTGGTGGCGAAACGGAGTTCGCCGTGTTTGTTAGTAGTTAGTAAAAATTATGCTATTACTAGCTGTCTCGGCAAACATTTGTTTTGCCATACTATTGGAAGAAATACACCTTCTAAACCTTCTCTGGTCTTCCACGTGTGATTCAAGACCAAAATTAGCCAAATCGGTCCAGTCGTTCTTGAGTTTTAGCGAAAATAACGAACATCAATTCATTTTTATATAATAGAGATAGAAGATTATACGTATCTCAGATAAAACACAACTAGTGTTCCAATTCTAAACCGACGTTTAGAATAAAACGAGACGACGATATTAAATACATGCAGGAGTGTAAGTGTAAGAGACAATGTCTTATGTCCCTTAACCCTTTACAAGGCAGAGGGATTATACATCCCACGGAATTTTGAACCTTAGTCCGTGGAAATGCAAATGCAATCTAAAATCGATGAATTTCAAGCAAATCTACCTGTTAAAGGGTTAAATTTACCGATGAACGATATATCAAATCAGGGAATATGTATTTATAAAATTTTAATTGCATTAAGTCATTGGGGCGGCTATTTTATTATTTGAAAAATAAGGGTCATAAATCAACCCCATACCAGAGTCGGTTGTAACAGCAGATACAGTTGTAACGAAGTTCAATGTGGGTAACAAAGGAAATCAACATAATCATCAGTATTTTCGGCGTTCATGTCTATTAAAATACACAAAAATCAAATTGGGTACCATGAAAAAAGTGAGCGTCTGTGGTCCAGTTGGCCGGATACTTGACTTGTAATCGGGAGGTCCCGGGTTCGAGTCCGGCTACTGGACGTGTACCAATGGGACTCTTTTTCAGACCTTATGTACGCAACGCAACGCTCGTACGGTGAAGGACAACATCGTGATGAAACCCGCACACCACAAGGTGTGTGAACCCTATAACGGCGATGGCCTCACCCCCTGTCACGTTGGGTTAAATACGCTCGGTGAACCGTGGGTACTTGCTTTAGCAAGTGCCTCTGCCTACCCCTCTTTGGGATTAAGGGCGTGAAGTGTATTTATTTCTTATTTTACAAGTCTCTTTTAAATAATTTATTTTTTAGGTTCCTGGCTGTAGTCGGCTTTTTTTAATGTTAAAAAGTATAATTATTATATGTCCTTTCAGTACTTCTGGATACGATCCAGCTGGTGCAGTCGCTGCGCAGCTACCTGCCGCCGCCGCACATACAGGTCACCTCGTGGAAGAACGACGACAAACTGCGGTGAGATTACATAAGAGTTTAGACAAGTAGAGCAATTTCCGTCGTCACGTATATGTGCGTATAGATTGAAAAGGGCATGCTTCGGTGGTTTGGGCATATGGAGAGAATGGATGAAAGTCGATTGACGAAAGAGATTTATATGGGTGATGTTATGGGCCGAGTGAGTAGAGGTCGCCCCAGAAGGACATATACAGACCAGATTGGTGATGTCCTGACCGAAGGTGGTGTGAAAAGTACTCGAAACCGGAGGTCATGTATGAAAAAGTGTATGAATGTAGATGAAGCGAAAGGGGTATGTCAGGATCGTGACAAATGGAGATCTGTAGTCTCTGCCTACCCCTCTGGGAGACAGGCGTGAAGTGTATGTATGTATGTTTATGTGCGTAGTTGTCGGTACGTATATGCGCGTACCTCCAGCGAAATTCGCGCAATACATCAGCTCTTAGCGATAGGAGATGATACAGAGAGCGTTATGCGCCCCGTCCGTCTTGCTGAAGGTAAAAACAAACGTTTACTGGAACAAAGCGACATCTCAAAATATACGACACTATTGAAATAACAATCTTATTACTGTTACTAAGGATTCTTTTCACAATAACAAATTTACGCAAATGTCACGTTATTTTAGTTTAAAAAAAGGACCTGAATGGCCTGTAAATAGCAGCCACATACAGTCAAGAAGTGACTGAGCGATACGCCTAGTTAGATAATATGGTTAGGATTATCTGGTTATACAAATAATATACTCAAGTAATTTACGAATTAACGTTCGTGGAGCACACTAGCGCCATTATTTGTCCATTTTTCCACTCCATTGTTCTCTCGCGTGGTAAGTGCACTAATGTCTAATGTGTTATTTATCGATTTTCAGTTCAAACAACATGGACGAGCTGGAGAACCGTAAAATCGTAAGCGGTAACTAGCGTCCGCTTTCATTCAACATTACGTAAATACGCGACACTTATTATAATAGCTACAACTACGGAGTAAGTACTGTATTTGCCTGTACTTTTAACATTCTGCCAAAACATCAGTTTGGACATCATTAACAGATTTTTGTAAAACAATTACAATTTCCCGAAAAAAGGGTTCTTTAAGAATTTGTAGTACAGGTTAATTGCGGGCTGACCGGGTTTGTACCATTGGTATTTTTGATTAGAAATAATTAGATACATAGTCAACTAGGAATTCTCTGTCACTGTAATTCAATGGGCCGCATTCGAAAGGGGTTATATTTTTAGTTCCAGATTGATACACGAGATGGCGCATTTTTTGTTTCCAAATGAATGTAACCAGTACCTATACAGAATAGCATGAATACACATCACAGTAAAAACCTACTGTAAACATCTGAATTGACAATATTAATTCATACAGTCCCTTCAATCTAAAGTACCTATTATGGTATACGCCATAGGTAACCATGTAATTAACAGAACAGCTTCTTGTTTCTAAATATTGTAAAATAATCTTGGTACTTGTAAATATGTTTATTATTCGTTATTAATTGTCCTGACATCTAGGGGAAGTATCTATGCCAGTAATGATCTGAAAAACATTACCATTGAGTTGCCACTGTTTGATTAAAACATTCATGTAAATATGGAACTTGGATGACCCTTGTACGATATCCTGGTACAAGCTACGGTCTGTCCCCTGGCTATTATTATAAGAGCTACAGTAGACACGTAAGAACGCACATAATAAAAATATTATCAATATAATACAGCTTGGCTGGTCCACGACTGTACAATATTGTAAAACGCTAGCCTATTGTCAGGTAAGACTTTAGATTTCTAGTAGGTAACTAAATTAGTAATGAAAATGTTTCGAAAAATTCACGGTAGATGGTGCTACCGTTATTAGGAAAAAAAAATGGTTGAATAATCATAGAGGGCGCTACTAGAAAGAAAATCTAAATTTGTATTAATGGAAATCATAATGTGTTTCTTATTTGATATGATTATGTAATAGGATTTATAGACATTTTATTCGTATCACACGAGAGTTATCGACGTAGTACATACATAACCATGTAATCTGTAAGGCATTCATAACTTTATTCTTCGGTCGTTAGGTTTCATTTTTGTTTGTACTATTTTAGAGGCTCACTTTTCGACGTTAAGTTTTGCGGTTGTGGCGAAGTATCACATATATAGATTTAGCTTCGTTTATACAATAGTACTCTTAGAAGCACAAAATTAGATACGTTTATTTTCACACATAACTCTATTAGGTATTATTTTACACGAGCGATTTAGTTCCCAATTCGTTGTTAATTTGTAATTCTTGTTTTCATAATGTTTACATTTACTTTCTGTTGTATATTTACGTAGTTTGTGTACTACAATTTGTATTTTTGTTTTATGCTTTTCATCAATTTTTGACATAACTAGTGTATGTATCTATGCTACATGTCCGATGGTTATTTATAAAGCGGCCATACTGTATTGTGTCCTCCGTGTAGTAATATAATGAAGCATATTGTAGTACTAACGTCTAAGGATTGACTTTACCATTTGTTTTCTGAATCAAGATGTATTGTACCTGAATTTACTTACTTAACCCATGTTAGTTCAAGTTGAATGAAGGAGTAAGTATCGCCTCTAGGGAGTAAATCGTGCAACTAAAGTAGAAAGAAAAAACATTTATTAACAACAGTAGAAACACAAAAAACAAAACATAATATAGAAACAAAAAGCAAGTTATAAACAAATAACTAAAATGTGTAGGCGTTTAATGTGCTCTGCCGAAGTCAAATGGCATCTGGCTCAGCATATGCTGGGGCTCGCGCCCGCAGCGCTGATTTACAGCCTGTTTTGTTCACTAATTTGACCAACGATTTGGCACTTCGTATAATGTACGGATAATAGGTTTTTTTGAAAAATACATTACTTCTGAAATACATTACCTTATAATAAAAAACATTATTAAATTACATTACGAATGTATACAGTACTAGGCTATACATTCATTTGATAGTTTTAATACGTCCATTTCATTGCATTATGAAATTACATCTCTTTCGTTGAAAACCCGGCGGTATTACTTCACAGAGTGTCAAATCATTCGTCGAGTTAATAAACAGAATATAGTTGAATTTCCATACATGTTGAAAACATTTTTGTGCGATTATTTCTTTCATGGATACTGGTCATATAGCATAGGCTTGTTAACTAAGTAAAGCCTAGTCCATTCAAACTCAGCCCAGAAAACAAATGGTAAAACCGACCCCAAATTACTGAATTAACATGAGGCAACGTTCGATTTCCACTATGCACTCAATTTCAATGGGCGTGCCTTACTTCGAAGTGTGTTGTGGAATCGAGACATGCGACACGTTAGTTCAAATAAAGTATAATTCGTGGATAATGGTTCCGTTTATTCAAACTCTTCTTAAAGTTACAGACTCTTTCTGTCGAATGCCTTCTCTGTCACATTTTTAAGTTTGGGGGGGATTGATATGCCGTATACGCCGCTAGGGGGCGCATTGTCGCTGATAACTTTCATTTGTTTAGTCGTACTTTCCTTTCTAGAAGGATTGTGGGAGAGAAAATCTTGTCCTTTAGAACAACATATCCATGGCTATAACTCGCAGAAGTTGGCAAATTTCTCCTGTGTTTCTCCCCTTTGAAATTGAAGGCATTAACAACTCCTTAACTTGAATGAGCGTTTGAATATTCGACCGGTAAGTATCGCTTACGCTGAGTTGGCTTCGGTGTTGTCAAAGTGCATTAATACTGTGATAGAGCTGTATCGTGTGGTTTATAGAAAGTTATTTTGTACGGAAGCTAGGGAGCGCCAAAGTTTGAGAATGTTTGTTGGGGTGTCATAGAAACGTCAGTGGATGCAAAATTATATAGGTATATAATATACATAGGGAGTTCCTAAAACCCATAGGTTGCCTCTTACAATATGAATTGGAAGATACATGTACCCGCGTGGTATACATTTTTGTCTTTGCACATAGAAAATGTCAAATTCGTCCTTAGGATTAAATTTTTGTTTTTTTAGTCTCTTATTTATTTTAGGGACTTAAGTACACACAGTGACTATGTCAGTCCCATCGTACCCTAACAAGTTATAGTACTACATAAAATAGGAACATAACCGTACATACATGTTTACTGTTACTATTGATCTAAGCTGACAATCTAAAGATAAAAAGCATTTTAGCCGCTTCTGAAGTAGGAGCAGCTAAAATGGACTGAACCTACGTCGTAACTATTCAAATAATATAAGGAACACAATTCCTGACTCTTATCAGTGTTCCGGACACACTCCATCAAAAAATGTTGCACATCGTCGACTACAGCACAAGAGGAGCAGTTCGGTGAATCCATCTTCCCTATCATAAATGCAAATTATATTTATGATAGCGTTAGTATTTTAGAAAAGTATTATTTCGCATTCGATCTCATATTATTCCTTGACGTTTCTATGATAACTCTACAGGGTGTGCTAAGTCAAACCTCTATTATATGGAGGTAATCGCCAAGTCTTGTCAATGAGTGTTTGTGGCATCGTTGCATTATCTTGACTAGCGTTTTATTACGTCTATACATGTAATAAAACCAGTATTACCGTTGTTAGGGAAATTATATTTTGGAACGCTTTTTTTTCGGTGGCGCTACTTTCGCCCTTATGGGTTCGGTACATATCAAAATTTGTAACTACATATTCTGTTTGTAACAGGTTTATAAACTCTATAAAACGACGGTATATATTAGATCAAATACACTTGGTGTAATATGAGTATTTGCCCTGTTAATTCCCTCGACTTCGGGACTGAATATATTTTTTGGCGTGAATCTGTTTAATTTTAGAAATGCATAAGTCAAGATAATGAAACATGCTGTATGTGGGGTTGCCAGGATCCATTTGAAGACTGCAATTTTTCACGTAGTTACGTTGTTTGTAAATGGTGTGCTGCGCGCGGGTCGGCTTTCAGAGATCTTAGGATTATACTCAATCATTCATATTTATAAAAACGAAATTTGAAATTTCACTTTCACTATACACAATTGGGTATATTTTACGGTGGTTCCCAATGCTTTAGAACTGTTGGAATACAATTTTCAAGGACATAATGCTGTCAATGAACTTTGTTTTACAGGAATATAACAATGGGTTTATTTTACCCACACCATTTAGACGTTGTTACACGGAAAGGACTCATCCACACTTTGCCCGAAATTGAGTTAGCTATACCAGCAGGCCTAACACGCGCGTCAAGAAAGATATGACATAGAACAAATACGCGCTCTGATTGGCTGCTATGTCACGCTTCGTGCGACTCAGCTAGTTTGAACAAATCGCAGCGGGTTATATGTCTTGTCACTTATTTCTTGGAGCGCTGTGCTAGGGGGGCAGGGTGCTAAGTTGAGACATATCCATCATATAAAAAAACATTTACACAAAAAAGTTCACTACAACCTATTTTTAATGTACACTGACTATCAATCCACACGTATGGCGGGTCAATAGCGCATCCAACTTTAAAGCTCAATATCTCCGAAGTAACTTTTTGTGCATCGAGTCCTTTCTGTGTAACTACGCCCATTTGAGATATACCTTAATAAAACGCGTTGATTAGATTCATTTTTAAACACAATTTTCCTCTTATGACATAGAGGTCACTACTAGTTTCTGTGTCGATTGTCAATCAAACATCGTACATACGATGTCTGTTTTATGCTCAGACCAATCACAACTAGAGTTGCGAGCCGCGCACCTTCAGACTTTCTCTTTTCCACCAAAATGTATGGAAAATGATGTACTTCTGGATTCAAAGTTTCACTTTTAGTACCAATTTTACAGTTTGTTTACCCTAATACGCAGTAACGGGCAGAAGACATTTTTTCTTACTCTTTCACTCCTGCGTGTTTTCACATCGCTGTCTCTTTTTATTCTAAACGTCAGTTCAAGATTGCAAGTATAGTTGTTTTTTGTCTGAGGTTTTATGAATACTTCATAGTATTGATTGAAGTTGTTGCTAAAAAAAATGTATCAAAGAGGGTTTGATTGATGACCGACATAGAACACCGTAGCGTCCTCTTTTGAGAAAATAGCAAAGTAAATAAAAAATATAAATGTCTCATTGATGATTGATCATTAAAAATGTAAATTTGTTTTAAATTTGTACAATGTGTATAGATTCGGTTTGTGCATGCCGCCGCCGGCCCGCGGGCGTTTGTGTTAGGATATGGTTATAAGAATTTTGTTTGGTGTCACCGATTTTGCATTGACATTTTGATTGTATTGTAAAAACAGACACTCTTTTTACATTATTGTCAAGAAGTCAACGATTTGTCTAAATTCTAACTCTCACTATGGGGTGGGAAACAATAAAAGTAATGGCGCTTAGGTATCGTGTGTTCCAAAACAACATTCTTGGTAGACAATGAAGGTAAACTTGTCAAGTTGATAGTTAACACTCGAAACCTTTAGGCTCCACCACAGGATCAAAGTATGATTTAATGCAAATTCGGTGTAATAGTTTGTAAAGCGAGAGGTCTATAATATACTTCCAGTACATCACATACATAGGTATATTGTGTAAATATATTATATACAACATGAGATAGTGCAATAATTGGGCAAAGCCTTTTAAAAAAAGTAAATAAGCGATCGAGAGCATCACAATATGTTAGCTAGGAGACGTTGCTTTTGAGGATAGAGCACATTTAGGGATTTGTAAAGCCAACTTTGACTGACAACTATGGTTGTCTCTATCTTTTGCTTGGAAACAAAAGAGACAGACACACATCAGAGTCGTGCTTTATAAATCTCAACCTTATTATATCACACTATTTCGTTTTTTTTTTCTTATTTTTGTAAGACTTCCCTTCCTTATACTTAGTTATTTCTCTTTAGATGTTAAATTTTTATTATTATTTAGTTGTTTCCAACGATTATGGAAAATAAAACATTGGTTTTTAGTTAATAAGTTATTCCTATTGCCGTCGAAATTCCTTTCAAAAAGTATTATGTAATTTTTTTTCTTCTAAAAGAATCTCTCTGTATTTGAATCATGAATTCTAGTCAAAAAATGGACTTGTAATTATGTAATTGGAACTAATATTTCGTATTCTATGAGAAACCGACTTATTCTTGCATTTACCTTTATAATCTCATTACATATTTTCTCATTTTACATTTATTTCTTTTTACGAATCGGAATGTTTATTGTATGAATTTGTACAACATAATTATTTACAACATTATATTGAGTTGACTTTAAGGTATAAATAAGTATGAAGATT
Source organism: Conopomorpha cramerella (assembly GCA_012932125.1). Classification (NCBI taxonomy): domain Eukaryota; kingdom Metazoa; phylum Arthropoda; class Insecta; order Lepidoptera; family Gracillariidae; genus Conopomorpha; species Conopomorpha cramerella. Next base: position 11,191 of record SJJU01003015.1, read on the forward strand.
CACAGGGCGAATTTGGACTTTGCTATCACTTTAAAAATGTATGCTATGAAATGTATTTTTTACGATTTAGTATTAGCAAAGTCAAAGTACGCTAATATAAGTCGCACAGAATTATCTAATGCAGTCGAGTTCATTATGTTTCCTGCAGTCGATATGATAATTTCTTAATTAAGTGCTTTTTGGTCTACATCACGAATCTCTTCAGTGTCTAATAGTACATGTGGGAGATTTCGCAGACGTTCGGTTCGGTTACTATTTATACAAATTAAGCATCTGTCGATCTCAGGAAATGACAAATTACGTATCTGGCCTGGCCGTGTGGTGACGGTGAATTGAATACATGTGTCACCACCCCAGCCCAACTTTTCCCGTCGTTGGGGTGGCGCTCTCTGTGAGTCAACACCACTGCGATCGCCAACCCGCCTACGAAGCGTGGCGACTATTGGCATTTCCCCCCAAATCCATCACGGAAATCATTGCGGGAGGCCCTCGTTCACCAGTGGACGTCTTGGAGCTGATGATGATGACTGACGTATCTGGCATTTTTTTTAAGTCTTGCCCAGTTAAGGGTTAGTAAACGCGTTTTATTGTTAACAATAAAACATCTATTGTGTCTATTTTACTGTCCGCCAATGTGTTAAGGAACTGACGAACGTCTGCCAAATGATGTGGGACGAGTGAGGATTTTCAGAAAATATCTGCGATTTTTAAGAGACATGTTAACATGATTCATGTAGGATAATTATTTCTAACTGTAACACTTCTTTGTAACTAGAGCGTAATAAGTATGTTTGTAAAAATATAAATAATAAAAGAACGAGTACAAAACGCTGCGGTGGGTATAACGACGGGGTTTCCTGTTTTTTGTACTGTACGAAAAGCCTAGTGTTTGTGTGTGACAGAAGAAGCATATTACAAGAGTGTGTTTCTCTTTCACAATATGTTGCGCCACCTGGTGGAAATTTAGGAAATACTTTTTTCTCTCGTCGAGATTCTGTCTTTGACAGCCTAAAGCCTAGTATTTATAAACTGCGTGTAAAAGGATCCTGAACAATGGTCTTAGAAACGTTGTTGGGCTCGTCTATGTGTGGAGAAGAATAAAACATTTTTCATTTCTCCGCATCGTCGCCATAGTAAGAGTTGTTCATATTGACGAGTCCAACAAAGCTTCTAAATCCATTGCTCGGGATCCTTTTACACTCTGTATTTATTCATATTCCTTATTGAGTTTCTTTAGTGCAGGGCATGTGTTGAAAATAAAATCTTATCAACTTTCAATATTATTATAATGAACTCGACTGCTTCTCATGCTATTTAAAATATTTATGATTGATATGTTTACGTTAACTTGTGTACTGTAACAATTATTATATTTAGGTACAATTAAGTACATGTATTGATATGTGGTGTGAAATGGTTATTTTTATACTTGATCTTCCAAATTTTAATCGGTTACTATTTATATACAGTGTGTTCTCATTGACATTTTCTTAGCATTTTGAACGATAATATGTATGTCGTATATACGTAAATAAGAATCAATATTGTTTGTCAAAAAAAAGCAAACATGTAAGTAGTACATTTTATAATATAAACTTATGTTATGAGACACATTGAATAATAAATAAAAATCCTATGTAAAACATTTTAATTTGATGAAAATTTATCCTGTGATAAAATTTATTCTTTCAAAATATAATTTTGAAGTTGCAATACAATATCTCAATTCACTATTCATATTATTGGCCTTGCCATTTTTTTTTAGTGTATTTGCTCGATTTTTTTTTGTATTGTGTGTTGATTGCCGGTTACGGTACCAGTGCTTAGGAATAAAAAAAAAATAAAACTATAAATTGCAATAATGTATTTTATTTCACCCTTCACAGTATAGTCGGGATTTACTATAAGAAATGTAGGTAGTAGAAATTCTATAATATTAAATTAATTCTACATTTTTATTCAATAGAACATTACATCATATCGCTGGGTATAAATAGTTCGATATATAATGGCAGTTTTGTAGGCTTTGAAGCACAATCATTTACATCTACATATATATTACGAAATACAATTAAAATAATAATTTGGGGGGGTCAGATGGGAAAGTGAACTTAAGTCTTCTTTCGAAGCCATATTTGGTAACTGGTTTCGGTACGGGAAAGGATAAAAGCTGACTACGAACTTTGAAATGTTTTTTCGAAACAAATCTCGCTTGAATATTTGTGAAACAGATACGATCATCTTCATCATCATTTTCCTGCCCTTATCCCACACTAGGTGGGGTCGGCGCAACACGTTTCTTTTCGCCATTCATCTCTATCATTCGTCATCTCTGCAGTTACACCTTTCACCCACATATCATTTTTCACACAGTCCATCCATACCTTCTTTGGTCTCTCTCTTCCCTTGTATCCTTCCACATTCATACTCATCACTTTCCTTGTTACATGGTTTTCATCCCTCCTCATGACGTGCCCATACCATCTTAATCTGTTACTCCTAATCTTTTCTGTCACTGGTGCTACTTTCAGGCTTCCTCTTATGTACTCATTCCTATCCTATCCATTCGAGTAACTCCACACATCCATCGTAACATTCGCATCTCTGCCACATGTATTCTTCTTTCATCCGTCACCTTTGTTCCCCAACATTCAGATCCATACATTAAGACATTATACTGCCATACAAGAAAAAATTGGTAACAAGATATAAATGACTTGGAATGGATTTTAATAATAAAAGAAACAATAATTGTTTTGTTGTGCTTTCATGATGGATTTAGAGAGCCTGATTTGAGTTTAACCAACATACGAAGTACATACCAAAGTAATAGTATAACTATTCCAAAGTCATACCAAGGTCAATTTGTCATGTTGACAAGTACGGAAGAACCAACGTCAGTATACCTTTGTGTAACCTTGGCATGACACTTCGTTCAACTGTGGAAGCGTGTAAGTATTTCAACACAGTTGATAAAAAACAATATAAATTGCCTCAATGCCCATTTAGACGGCTCCATGTTCTGTCTCCTCATAACTACAAAAGTAAGAAATTTTCGTCTACAATTTGATTGTATGCTAGAGGAAAGAAAATGGAGCTATCTACATCGCCTTTATTGCATGCCATTTTCTGCTACTGAATTATGAATATATAAGTGAAATACAACAATTAGGTAGGTACGTACTGATTATCTTTGGTTGACAATAAGTCTTAAGTACATGATTATAATAGAAAATCTCTAGTCTTAGTATGGTTGTGGACTGAACTTCAACAAAGACATTACTTCGACACCTACTGAACTTCGAAACTACATACATCGATATGTCATTAGGTTAGGTTAGCTATGTTAGATAAGCTTAGCTATAACCCAGCGTTATTCAGTTAGGTTAGATTTAACCTTACTTACTAAATTAACCTATTGACTTGTCGATTCAGTAATGTCCTTGTCGAAGTTCAGTACGTAACGTAGGCTAGGTATTTTGTCCGGTTGTTAATTAAAATAATACTCTAATTGGTGGTGATTAGATTTGAACTCAATTGATCACATGTCTAGGGAGGTGCAGAATGGGCCTTCATCTGTACAAATTAGGGTTTACTTTTGTTTAACACCGAACAAAATTAACCTTACCAATGAGAATAGAGGATAGAAAATAGTTGAAACAGTCATTTTGTGTCTTGTCTTGATATTGAGCATTGTAAATATTACTTAATAGAAGACAATTGAACACATGAATGGGCAAAGGTGATGTAGGTAGTTCCGCTAAAAATATTACAAGGCTTTCACACACACACATACAAGCATACCTAATGGTCTCTCATAGGGGTCGACAACTGACATTTACACGTCACCAGGCCCCTAGTATTATCCTTGTATATCATCAACAACCACACAAATCTTGTATACATTCATATTTCATACAGTGTTTGACGCTTTTGGATCATAGTCATGTCTTCTGATTCTTTGTCGCCAATATGGTAAAAACGTCAGATTTTGCTTCGACAAAATCTTGCTTAAATCCCTTTCGAAGTTCTGTCAAAATCCATACGTATCATATTTTTACGTTACCTCTTTCGAAAATCGATATTCGTTCATACACACGCCTCATAACTACGTATTGTTATAAAACGTAATAAAGCTATTTACTAAAATGCGACACATCACCTTCACCCACACACGTCTTTTACGTTTTATAAATATAATAATAGGAAAATAATTAAGTTTAAATAACACACACAGTATCAGTAAGTTAGGAAGGAGGTTGCTGGATTATAATGAATCTTAACTCTTAGTGAAGTAAGCTCAATTTCGCCAGTCGCATGGTGTTAATTATTACTGATACTATATGTTCCTACTTCTATTGTAGACAATTAGAAATTGACCTCCTTGGTCTTGTTCCTTGACACGACAATAAACCACAAAGTTTTGTAACCAGTTGCGAATTCGGAAATGTTTTCTTTCTGTTTGGCTTTACTTTGTGTGTAATTATTGCATGTGCTGTTTATGTAGTACAATAACAGACTCATGAAATAAAACATAACATATACAATACGCAGTGATAGATTTATAATCATATCAAGAGTAATTATGTTTCATCAAATTCATTATGTTTTATTTCTTGAATCAAGAAGAGCCTTAAAGAAGCCTTGTTCTCAAATCGTGATCACTATTTACGTAATCACAACTGGTTGCGAAACCGAGGAACCGGAGGGTAAAAAACTACATCACTTGTACGAGAAACGGTATTTACAATGATGAATTTCCATTGAATCCTAAAAAATCCATAATTTTAAACATAATACTTCATTGTTCTTTTGATAAACAATATGTTTCAGTGAAGTGACATACCCATAATGGGCGATGCATTAAATGCATGTAAAAATCATTATTAAAAATACCGTTTTTCGTAATAATGGATTTCAGCATAGTTAGACTTGCCCCCGAGCAAAGTGCTCCAAAACATGGCATGACATACAAAGCCCTGCGATCTGTTGGAAAAACGAAATCGCCCAGAGTAAGTTATTAACAGCCAAACATGGCGCTTATGTTTGTATGTCGTGTATATCTTGTAGCGCGTTCCGGGTCTCTTCAATTCTTTATTCTAATTCAATAAAAAGTCACAATTACAAAACACCTAGAGAACAATTCACGAAATCGACAAACAGGAACGTTTCGATGAACAAACTCGTTAAACTTACTACTAATAATCGGAACAACATCGAATATATTGGAATGAATGACTTATTGTATTGTACTAAGCAATTGTGGCTTCTATCGGTATTGGTTTAAAGACGTATATGGAATCATCGAGCCAGTAGTACGCCTGTGTGAAGTCGCCCTCGCAGAGGTATGGCACACGCGCCCACGACGCCAGCTCGAAGCCGACAGTCCTCATGAAAGCTATGAAGGAGGCAGCTTGAGCTTCGAAGGTAACGCCGTCTATTGGCAGACGCTCTTCGGGCTTGTGGTCCGCTGTCACTGGAATAAGGTTTATTTGTGTTATCTCTTTTCCACAATTTATGGAATAGGTAATTGTGGGGAATGCTAGTGAAGGTCTTGAGACCTAGAAAGTTAGTCAAATGTACGTTAGATACGGATGCACTGGCACTCACTGGACACTGGACTAATTATCAATTAGTTAGTCAATGTTTTAACTTTTTATGAATACGGCGGTTAGTGTACGGCTAGTGGGATTTATGGAAAAAAAATTACAAAGCGCTACAGTAAGTTCTAGTTCATGCATTTCATGAATGCGCGCAGGCCTTAGATGTGTGTGTGGCAGTTTTGTTCGTTTGAACTGTCATCTAGCGTGTCCATATACGACACACATCTAAGGCCCGCGCGTATTCATAAAATGCACGAACTATACTTCTAGATAAATAAGCCCCAATAAAAAATCGGAAACATTCAAGGAATCTGCAAATAGATCTGTGTACTCCGTTCAATAAACTTGAAATTGAAAAAAAAATTAAACACAGAAATGGAATACAACAAGAAAATAAACAGACAGAAGAGGGAGAGGACAATTGCGTTGATCATGTGAACTAGCTCTTATATGATTTTTGACAGAAAATGTAATGTAGGAGAACGGGAGACCATGATGGTACGAATGTATTTAGTAGTAGGTGTAAATAAAATAAAAATACGGGCTAATGTGAACGTTTTTCTGTATTTGCTGCTTCTTTTTAATGACGTTTTTCTGACATTTATTCGGGCGGAGAACTGTCATTACTGTCAAACTTTGTTACATGTTGTTCGGTAGGTTGTTGGTAAGAGAAGAGAAAAAACGATGTGCACTTGTTTTTAACAAAGAAAAAGTAATCTTCATATGGCGGGAAAAAGCGGAACTACGAAAAAGGTTTATTTATCATATTGACGGTATACATCAAATATTGACTGATTGATTGATGAGTTTTAATAACACAAAGCAGACCTGAACTTTATAGGCTAAAGCCGTAACATGGTACATCGGTAAAAGTTGAAAGAATTACCTTCAACGTAAGGTTTATAGGGCAGCACGAGGGCCAGCAGCAGCACTCCGTCGGGCTTGATGGCAGCGCGCGCCTGCTGCAGCATGGTGCGCGGCTTGGCGCAGCGGTCCACCAGGTTCAGCATCGCCACGCAGTCGAACTGCTGCTCGCGCCACCACTCCTCTGCGTCTAGGATCCTACAATGTTCATCATACTTGTTTTCATTCGCAGAGTAGTTAAAATTAATCACACAGCGAAGCGCTCGTAGCCTAGCAGGCTTTGGTGATCTTAACCGATTCATCATCATCATCAGCCACATAACGTCCACTGCTGGATGAGGGCCTCCCCCAATGAGATCCGTCATTTGGGGTGAAACGCCAGTAATCGCCACGCTTGGCAGGCGGGTTGGCGATCGCAGTGGTGTTGTGGTTTAACTCACAGAGAGCGCTGCTGCCTGTTCTCTGGAGAGCTCCCTCGGTCGCCTCTTACGACCCCCATGACGGGAAAAGTTTGGCTGGGGTGGTGACACATGTATTCTATTCGCCGTCACCACACACGGCTGTGATCTGCCTACCATATCGATTACCATAAAGTTAAGCGAACCTCATTCCTTCACTTTATTTCATTTTATTAAGATAATTACCAACAATTTAGATCTCTAATGGGGTGGGCAAAAAAGTAACTGTTCGAGGAATAATAGCGAGGTAACTTCCAGTGTTCAAACAATGAATTCTTATCGTGAATTAGAATTATTTACAGAAAATGGTGGCGGAAAGCTTTCAATCCTTGCACTCGAACGTACAAACAGAACGGAGATATAGTCTAAA
>SJJU01003017.1:0-35463 GCA_012932125.1 Conopomorpha cramerella
GTGTCCACAGTACACTAAAATTCATTATTTTGTCTAGCTGATCCAGCAATCGTTTATTTTACCAATATACGATATTATGTTATTATAGTTTATAAGCTAACATGCTGTCAAGTTTCATCAAAATCAGTCCAGTACTTTTTTCGTGAACGAAGGACGGACAAACATCCATACAAACTTTCGCATTTATAATATTAGTAGGATTTGTGCATTGTTTTTTGTGTATACTGTAACTGTTGGTGTTCCAAATATAAATAATTCAGTTGCTAACTCTCAGTGCGAAATCAGGGGTAATTTAAGTTGCATTTAAATTAACCCGGTGGACAATACCCTATAACAAAAAGTTCTTTCAATTTTCCCCTCAAAAAAGTTTGAACTTGCTTTTTCTTTCAAGTATACATTTAGTTTTTATGAGAAAAGGAAACTTTGTTTCCCGGTCATTGTGTATTTTTTTTGGTGTAACCAATTTTCTGCTGTCCTTGACATACTTATCAATATCGTGTCATCCATAAATAACTATTTGATCAATTCTAATCAAATCACTGCCCATTCAACTAAACCACCTCCACCCTGTAGCCGGTTCGATTTCAATATCCAGGACGTGTTCTAAAATTTCTGACTTGCCCCAGGACAGTCACACGTACGGAAGACGACATTGTTTTATACTATGTATTGATTTATGACGTACCCCGGCGGTTTTCCTGTAAGTTTACCCCGTGCCGTGGGAAATTCGGCATAACATAAACCCTATGTGTTATTCCGATATAGATTATATTATTGGAAACTTTCATTGAAAGAGTAACAAACTTCTATACAAACTTTCGCGGTAATAATATTAGAAGGTTTTAAAATATACCTAAGCAGGCTGAAGCGGGATGCTAAAAGCAGAAAACAAATTACAGTGGCGTCCAATAGGAGAGGCATATGTCCAGCAGTGGATATAACTATGAGAAAGTAGGTTTTGATAGTATTATCTTATGGTGAAGGAAATCTCAACATTCGAAAAGAAATCATAATAGACTTACTGTTAAGGTCCTCGATTCCTAACGACATACATAAACAGATTTTTTTAATCAGCGGACTAGCCTTTACAATGTCTTTAGATACTCATCATGTCTGTCCACTCTCAGTCTCCAAAGATAAGAAAGACGTTCATTTTTCAAATTCCGGTTTCTTCTTCTGTCATTAATGTAATATTTATATGGCGAATGTGACTTTAAGGGACAAACATAGATACGAAAAGCTGCTATGGGAAATGCCCCATCGTCGGATCTAAGTTAATGTAATTGGATATCAGTGATTATCGGACGTATTTGAACCTCGTCAAAATCGCCTTAAATCTTTTAATTTCTTGCGTTTATGTCAACAGAAAAATGGCACGAACGAAATAAGGAACAGACTTTACCGGAAAGATGAGATTAACCTATAAGGCGTGCCTTTTAGAACATAATATTCAATCAAGGAGACTTTGCAACCAATGTCCCTGAGGGCGGGCTTATCGGAGCTGGAGGCTGCCTTCCTCCCGCCCTGGCGTAGCAACATTGGCCACAACGCCCTGCACAGAGTTCAGCTTAGTGGGAACTTGAAAGTGATAATTGCAGTCAGAGTGATGCCAATTAGAAGTTCTGGCCATAAGCCACATTTAGGTAGAAATTCCGTTTACACGCAGAAAACACTGCGACAAATTTTTTTGAGCGAACAGTCAGATTATGCTATGACAAAGAGTCTGTTTGCTGAGTGGTCTGGTGAAAAGAAAAACTTGCGTCACATAACAAACCAAAAAAATCCATACATTGAACGTCATCCTACTAATAATATAAGGATAGTATTTAAACGTGCATCAAACAAGTCTAACCTAACCTAACCAAAATACTGATTTAGCGACAAAATTACTGATTTGGTCAGCTAATAAATACAAAATCAAAAATTTTTCTGCTCAATTAGTAATTTTGCTGCTCAACTTAGTATTTTTAGGCGCTCAACTTATTATATTCCATAATATAAACGTAAAAGTTTGTATGTGTGGTTGTTTGTTACCCTTTCTCATAAAAACTACTCAATGGATTTCAATGAAACTTTACAGTAATATAGCTTATACATTAGAATAACACATAGACTATATGTTATTCCAAATTTCCCACGGGAACGGGAAAAACGGCGGGTAACACTGCCGGGGTAAATCTAGTGTGTAATAAAAAAATATGAGAAATGCACATACAAATTTGAAATCACTGTTCATAGTGACAGGACAACGTCTGTCGAATATAAAATAATAACTCCGGGCTAAATATTTGTTTCATTTCCTCCGTAGACATTTCCACGCTTCAAGTAACACAGTGAGAACTTAAATTTTTTGCAGAAAAAATGTACTATAATTTCACGTAATATTAAAGAAAGAGCTATTAAAAAATTATGAAGTAAATATTAAAATACATTTGAGTCTTGAATCTTTATGTCTGCTGCTCGCTTTCAAGTATCTTTTGTATTTTATATTATTTAGTAACATTGAGATTGTAGTAGTGTTGCACACCAATATCGGACCATCGATAGTATCGACATTCGTGTATTTCGTACAATCGGCTGTGCAACATGATTATTCACTATTGAAAATTCATCGATAATTTATATTATTTTGCCGTTCTGCTGGTTGTCCTATTGTAAAAACGCGATAGGGGTATTAGGTTATGCAACTCCGTAGCACACTCTCACACCCGCCCTAAGCTCCAACTGTCAGGCTAGAAGTATCCACATTTCTATATATGTTCTGCCCATGTCCTAAGAGATCGCACGTCCATTCTTCATCCAGTTTTTGTGTTAGTTACGGTATATATAAACAAAATAATATCAAAACGGGGTAAGCAGAGATACTTGTTTGGCAAATACCCGATGAGCCTGTCGTTGTTATGGAGTTCACACACCTTGTGGTATGCGTTATAAAATGCAATTTAAAGTTACGCGCTCTTAGGCCTATATTACCCATACATAGTGAATGAGTTAGAAAAGCTCCCAATTTTACAATCATTATCAGCTACACGACGTGATTGCTGGATAGGCCAATGATTTCCATGGTAATTTGAAGGGAAATACCAATAATAGCCACCCTGGCAGGCGGGTTGGCGATCGCAGTGGAGTATGGTTTAACTTACAGAGAGCGCTGCTGCCCGTCCTCTGGAGAGGTAGCCTCTTACGACAAGTTGGGTTGAGGTGGTGATACATGTATTCCACTCTCTGTCACCACAAATTTTACAATGCGACCATGAATAGTCTTACTTTTGAAATGAGCTTTTGAAACATACGTAGATATATGTATCTATACTTACTAAACAAAAGGTTTTCTGCAAAGTTCCAAACTCCCTGTGTCTCTCATTCGGCGAGAGCCAAAGAGCTCATTCGAGACGTCTATGGCAGAACTTCTTGCGGTGAACGCGTGTGCTATTGCTCCAACTCATGTCAAACAATAATCATTGTTCTGTGTGAATTTTCGCCGGGTTTCTCAAAAGATTTCCAGAGGAACTATCGGGACTTTGTGTGCTTTATTTTTGTTTTAAGACAAAGAATAGTTCATTGTAGTAATGGGAGTTTGTGGCGTGGAAAAAGTGAAGCACGGACAGAAGGTTATAAAGTGTAGCAACGCTTGTTCTGAACATGATTGGACTAGTATTTAGCAGTTAAGAGAAATTTGTCACAAATAGTGACACGGATAGAAAAAAAGAACCGACTTCAACAGGTATTTCTTTTATCTTCCTTACTATTTTAAAGTTCTCCTCAACTTATAGAGTTTGCCATCGTGAACCACTTACGAAATATCTTCTTTTAAATAAAAAAAATCAATAAAATCGATTTATAAACGACGAAGTTTTCGGTGAACACACAAAAAAAAAGACTTGAGAAAGACTTCTGTTTTGAAGTCGCTTAAAAAGATGCCTTTTTTGGAGTCGCTTCAAAATATTTCGAAGTGGAAAATCAGAACCAGGAACGCAGACCGTGATCTTGTTTTTTAAACGTGGCAGGGTAGGTGAGGTGTACCTATACGAGTTACGTTGTAGTTGATTAGGTAGAAACCTACCTACCTAAGTTGGTGTGTAGGATAGTCAGATTCGAATGAACAATGTCCAAGTAGATAAATAAGTTAACCTACCCAATTTTTTTCACACTTTCCCTACCTACTAGATGTTAATATCGTCGGCGGGGTGCGGTACTGCTGTGCGGATGTTTGTGTAAGTGGGAAACTATGCATAGATAAGTGAAATTTATTATTTATGAATACGGACCCATAACTCAGTAGTGACTGTATCTCGCTGAGGAATCGCACCTGCTCGTAGCTAAGGCGGGTCTTAATTTCTTTTGTTAACGTATATCCGCGAACCTCTGTATTGAAGCAGTTAAGCGGCTTTGCCCCGCCTTTGCTACGGCTAAGTAGATACTGTCGCGAACACAATATGTCGGATTCTCTCACGAGCTTTGTGTTATGTGTAATTGTAGAAATAAACACCAAATCTAATCGATTTGCAGACATATCTAACGTTAAATGATAAACGTTAGAAAAACGCGAGGAAGTCATTTAACCTATGATACCAAACCACTTTCTGGAGCGTTTGTGGTCCAGTTGGTCGAATCCTTGACTTATAAACGGGAGGTCCCGGGTTCGAGTCCGGCTACTGGACGTGTAGCAATGGGACTCTTTTTCAGAGCCTATGTACGCAACGCAACGCTCGTACGGTGAAGGACAACATCGTGATGAAACCCGCTCACCACAAGGTGTGTGAACCCTATAACGGCGATGGGCTCACCCCCTGTCACGTTGAGTTAAATACGCTTGGTGAACCGTGGGTATTTGCTTTAGCAAGTGCCTCTGCCTACCCCTCTTTGGGATTAAAGGTAGTAAGTGTATTTATTTTTATTAATTCATTTTACCAAACCACTTTCTCATATAACTTGGCACTCAGCTGAGCGATAAGTTTGTGTGAAGAGGTAACATTTTTACGTTTTTGATTTAACGTAGTTATTACTGCTTGGTGTAGGAATCAATACATTTCTCTAACCATTACCTAAAGTTGAGTTAAACAAATCTCTGTTTGCAGCAAAGCTGAATGCGAGAAACCGAAAAAAAATCAGCAGCAGTGGACGAATATAATAATAATAGTTTTCATTTATTAAAGTAACAAAGACTCACAAATGTTAGTAGTACTTACATAATAAACTTACCTTGCTGCTGTCCCGGTTCAGGTTGGACAAGACCTTGGTACGGGCTTTGAAATCTCTTTATGATGATTCCAGTGCCTGTGTCAGGGTAAACGGGACCTACTCAGACTGGTTTGGCATCCATAGAGGTGTCAGACAGGGATGCGTAGCGTCTCCGTGGCTGTTCAATCTGTTCATGGACAGTTGTTTTGAAGATCTGAAAGGTCGTGATTGGGGTCTAGATATGGGTGGTTTAATCATCAAATGCCTTTTATATGCTGACGATCAAGTTCTTCTTGCACCGTCGGCGTATGAATTGCAGCAGACGATTAATTGTATGAAGGAGTCATTGAAAAGGAAAGGAATGAAAGTGAATGCTAGTAAGACCAAAGTAATGGTAGTCGAAAATAATGAAAGGACAGTTTGTGAGTGCATGATTGACGGTGAGAAAGTTGAACAAGTGGATGAGTTTGTATATTTGGGATCTCTATTTTACAAGTGATGGAAAGTTTGACAAAGATATTGAAAGAAGAGTGAGTGCGGGTAATAAGGTTAACGGTGCCCTTCGCAGTGTTATGGAGAGCCAATTCATGTCGAAACAGGCAAGATTGGCTGTCCATGACGCTGTACTGGCACCTACCTTAATGTACGGGAGTGAAAGTTGGGTATGGCAGAAGAAGCATAAAGTAAAGTCAATGCCGTAGAAATGCGGTCATTGCGGAGCATGAAAGGCGTGACATTGAATGACAGGATAAGGAATAGTGTGATAAGGGAAAGTTGCGGTTTGAAGGAAGACGTTGTGACCAAGATTGAAAAGGGCATGCTTCGGTGGTTTGGGCATATGGAGAGAATGGATGAAAGTCGATTGACGGAAGAGATTTATATGGGTGATGTAATGGGCCGGGTGAGTAGAGGTCGCCCCAGAAGGACATATATAGACCAGATTGGTGATGTCCTGACCGAAGGTGGCGTGAAAAGGACTCGAAACCGGAGGTCGTGTATGAAAAGATGTATGAATGTAGATGAAGCGAAAGGGGTATGTCAGGATCGTGACAATGGAGATCTGTAGTCTCTGCCTACCCCTCTGGGAGACAGGCGTGAAGTGTATGTATGTATGTAATAAACTTATTCTATGTTAGTAACACATGTAACAAAAAGGCTGGTAAAAATATAGGCTGAAAAATTCTAAATTATACAAGACTAACTTCTAAATTATGCAAAAAATGCAAGACGATATTATTAATTCATCATCGGCCACATGACGTTGGACGATGGCCTCCCCCAATGATTTCCATGATCATTTGGGGGGAAATGCCAATAATCGCCACGCTTGGCAGGCGGGTTGGCGATGGCTGGGGTGTTGTGGTGTAACTCAGAGAGAGCGCTGCTGCCCGTTCTCTGGAGGGTTCGCTCGGTCACCTCTTACGATCCCCGCGACGGGAAAAGCTGGACTGGGGTTAACATGTTTTCTATAATTCTGCAACAGAAAATTATTAACTATGCAAAAAAATACTTAATTATGGAAGGCGAAATTGTTAATTAGGCAAAAGAAAAGAAAATTAATTAAGCATGACGAAATAATTAACTATTAAAAAAAGTAAGAGGAAATTAATAATTAAGCAAAACAAAATTGTTAATTATGCAAGACGAAATTAAATTATGTAAGACAAAATTATTAATAATGCGAAAATTATAAATTATGGAAATCAATTTCAAAATTAAGCAAAACGAAATTATTAATTAATCTTTATAAAGAAACTAAATTATGCCAGATGAAATGATTAATTCTGCAAAAAGAAACTAAATTCTAATTATAAATATATTATATTTTACTATAATATAATCTATATAATGCATTTTATTATTATTAAATACATGTAAGTACTCAAAATATAAAAAAATCAACAATATTAAAAAATATATACTAATATTATGAAGCTGACGAGTTTTTCCTCCAAATCATAACCGCCATAAGTCGATCAGACCTACTTCCGAGAAAAACGCGTTTAAAGTTTTGAAATTTATTTTAAGTACCCTCCAGGCCCCCTAGCACAACGTTCCAAGAAATAAGTGACAAGACATATAACCCGCTGCGATTTGTTGAAACTAGCTGAGTCGCACGAAGCGTGACATAGCAGCCAATCAGAGCGCGTATTTGTTCTATGTCATATCTTTCTGGTCGCGCGTGCTAGGCCTGCTGGCATTTTTAAAGATAGAAAAGTGATATTTGGCATGAGCGTAGTATATATGATATATTTTATTGTGAGAGTATGAAAAGTAGTATAAGTTGATAATATTCATATAAATAACAGTATGTATTATGATTATAGCAAGTGGAAATCACTACCGATCCGTTAGAAATGCGTGATGGTGATTCAATTAGGGTATCCTATTATGTTTGTTGATGACGTGCATGTGATATTTTATGTCTATGGTAGAGTTCTTATATACAACTATCTGTAAATATGTGAGCCCACATCAAACTTATTTCTAAGAAATAAAAGTATCAAATGAGTAAGGCAAAAGTAACAATTCAGTCTAACTATTAAACAAGTAGGTAACGAAATCACAATCGTTTATCTTAAGCATGGTATGCCATAACTTGAGTTATTGCACTTATGGTTGGGGACTAAAGATAAAATACCCTACTTATTGCATTTATGCTTTCTGAAAAAACGGTTTCCTGAAATTTTATGTTAAAAGTGTCTAAGAGACGATTGCAGATCGCGCTTTGCTGATTTCAAATATATATATGTATAACTCAATTAGGCTTTATAAAATATGATTTGGAGGGCAGTACTGGTTCGAATTTCAAAAATATTTTTGTGTTTAATAGACCATTTATCGAGGAAGGCTTTAGGCTATATAAAATGAAACTATTAGAAGCCAAGAAATAATAGAAATTGTGAAAAAAACGGGGAAAATTATTAATCCTTGAGGGCTTCCGTTGCGTGCGCTGCGAAAACGGTTCAAGATACCAAAAATATATTATGTATGAAAGAATTTTATTCCTCTTGAAATGATCTAAAACAATTTCCACGACGGTATATGTATATTTTAAGATTAACTCACTAGAACCGTTTTTATTGTAATCATGTATGCATTATTTAGAAAGAATTGTATGGATGGATGTTTGTAACGAATAAAAGCTGACGAAGGAAAGAAAAAAAAAAACGCGAGTTACACCGCGCGGTACAGCTAGTATTACTTAAAGAAATTAAATCAGCTACAAATGTCAAGAAATTAAATAAAATATTGTCAATGCAATAAAGTTTTGAATTATGTAAGACCACGTCTAAATTCTGCAAGTAAAAGTTCCAAAATTCTAAATTTAATTTTTTTATGCAAGACAAAATTCTCAATTTTGAAATACAAAATTCTCAACTATGAAAGAACAAACTTATACTAAATATCTAAATAGTGCAAGTCGAATTTCTAAGTTATGCAAGGCAAACTTCTAAATTGCGCAAAACCAAATTAAAAATGTTGGGTACCAAAATTATAAAGTATCATCATCATCATTTTCCTGCCCTTATCCCACACTAGGTGGGGTCGGCGCAAAAGGTTTCTTTTCGCCATTCATCTCTGCAGTTACACTTTTCACGCACATATCATTTTTCACACAGTCCATCCATACCTTCTTTGGTCTCCCTCTTCCCTTGTATCCTTCCACATTCATACTCATCACTATCCTTGTTACATGGGTTTCATCCCTCCTCATGACGTGCCCTTAATCTTAATCTGTTACTCCTAATCTTTTCTGTCACTGGTGCTACTTTCAGGCTTCCTCTTATGTACGCTTTCCTAATCCTATCCATTCGAGTAACTTCACACATCCGTCGTAACATTCGCATATCTGCCACATGTATTCTTCTTTCATCCGTCACCTTTGTTCCCCAACATTCAACATACATTTAAATTACAAAGTATGAAAAACAAAATTCTATATTATGCCATATAATTTATATACAGAGCTACTGATTAAGTCGACCTATTCCCACTAATGGCTTTTTTGGAAGTATAAAAAATAAAACAATACATTTGTATTTTTTTAAAGTATGGCTGTAGATAATAGGCAGATTATAAATATAACATTTTAGCTTTTAACATTTTCGAAGCTTTTTAACTTTTAAAACCCTCTCGCGACTAATCTAGTAAAGTTATAAAATTTACAGTTTTGGCTATCAACATAATCTATCATCTTATCCTCTGAGAAAGACCAAAAAAATTGCAGTTTCACAGTAAAAAAAATCCCAGGTTTAAAAGTAAAAAATTGGGAATTATTTTAAGAACTTTAAAAATCGAATATCCAGAAAAGAATGAATGAATATACTCTTTATTGCACACTGTACATTACAAATGTAAAAAAATACAATGGAAAAATTGCAAAAGGCGACCTTATCGCTCATAAAAGAAAAGAGTTAAGTTTAGGTGAGGACCATTTTACACTGAGGTGTCCCATAGTAAAATGGTCAGAAATTATCTAATATCAGCCTTTAGAGAAGAAACTTCACATACAATAGCCCCATAAGTTCACCCCCGGAAAGCTCTGAGAGTTTATCCGATCCCATCTACAACTTGCTTCGCTGGCGTTTCGCGAGTTATGTGGTTTACCTATAGAAAACACTAGAATAAAAAATTCACTGTCAAACTTGCTTTCAATAAAATTTTACTCACATTTTACGATACTTGGTGATCAAATAAAATAGTTTTTTGTTCAGTAAACAACATAGCGAGGCCAGGATAAAATTATTAATACTGGGCAATGTAACCAAAAAGTCCCCTGAAGCCTCGACTCATCCACTCTTGTAAACATGTTTTGATTTGAGAGCCAAAATCTTTTAAGCAAAACAAGATTAGGCGTTCAACGTAATCACAGTTTGAATCGAATAGAATTTTCGTCGCTCCAGAATTGCTGAATCATTGACCGTGAAAATAATATACTTTTTTATTGTCTGTTGTTTTTTTTGTCTCACGGACAAAGTTAACCGCCCTTTAGTAAACAAAGTGACTTTGACGGACTGCTTAGTGTTTTGTAAAGATTTATTGAGACGCGGCGACCTAGCTCTGACATTGCGTGTGCTGTTGCGTCTATAAAATTCTAATACCTAACTAAGTATACCGTGTTATGAAAAAAGTTAACACATTGCTGCAGCGCCGATATTAGAGGTCGGCATTGTTTTTAACCGACTTCAAATGTGTGTATTACCTCAGAACTTTCGCCTGGGTGAACCGATTTAGATGTTTTTTTTTATTTGAAAGCTGGTGCTTCCCCTTTGGTCCCATATAAATTTGGTTCAGTTCCAACAATGGCATCCACGAGAAAACCACATATATGTTAAATTTTGCTGGTTGAATTCGGTTCCTTTTTCTTTAATTATACGTTAAATACTATAAAAATAGACTAATGTGGTGGACGTCAAATATCGTTTTAATTTTTTATAAATATACCGGAAAGATGAAAAACATAAAACATATTTAAATGAAAAATACATTACGTATTATCCTGAAATACGTACGTAATCTGTTCAAATCTAAAACAAAACATCAGTTAAGCCGTTTCGGAGCTGTTTTTTTACAAATACTATGCCTTCACATAGCCATAAAGCTTTAAATCTCAAAAAATAGTTAAATTTAAAAACAAAGAAAAAATGGTACAAAAATAATTTATTTTTGATCATGGCACGCGACCGCCCTGTATAACGTTTATTTACGACAAACCGGTAACCAAAAGTTGTTCGACGAAAAATGTGTTATACCGCGTGAATATCGCAGAGAAAATTCATGGCACATTTTACGATACCTTCAATACGGCGCTAGCTAACAATGTCGGCTGTATGTGACGTTTTTATTCCGGTACCGAAGCGAAGGCAGCCGAAGGTAGGTGACCAATATTGACGTGTGCGGCCTGGACACATATTGGCTTTTATGCAGGTCGACTTTATGGCGACGCGGTTTGAAAAACTTTTTGTAAATTTACATTATAATAGATCTAATATTTGAAACAATGGCCTGCTCCATAAAAAACAAGGCTCGGATTTGACTACTGCCTCATGTTCAAAGCTTAAGAAAAATACTAATACAGTAGACTAAATTGCACACTTTTGAGACTTTGAGGGATTTTTTCGATCGGTTTCGTGTTTCGATACTCGGCTACTGTCGCGGCAATAGCTTCGCGGTTCACCGGTTTTCCAGAGTCCGTCGGCCGCTGCCTCTTTTAGTAACAGAAGTCAAATCAGTTTTCAAACAGTGGACCCTGGGTCCACTCGTGTAAGTGGATTGGGTAACCAAAGGTAAACTCTACGCAGAAGAAGGCAATATACATATTTTTATTCAATAACCAGAATGACATAAATGTAACTTGAACATAATTTGTATTAAAAGTTTATGCCGGCTATTCGGGGCCAAAATTAAGCATTCAGTTTACGTTGCATCGAGCGGGACAATCGCTACTTGAGGAGAGATCTTGAGACCTTTTGGACAGTTTCTCCCGCGTATCTCTGAAACGGGCCACGTATGGCCCACTTTGTAGTCGGCACGTCTTTCGCGGACGACGTGTTCCCGCACAGGTCAAGTGTTGTATCAGACGTCTCTCATCGGGACCACCCCTACTGTGACCTCACTGGATGGTTTCACACTAGGAAGTAGGTATTCTTGAATACATTGTACGTACTAACTGGAAATTATTCCTTTGAATTATTGAATACATAGTTTTTCGACTCAGGTAACTTTTATGTTTTGTCTCATGGATTTGATTTTCTTTCAGAATATAGGCCAAATATTTTTTATTGCACGGTATAATACAAAATAGTAAGATTGACAATGGTAAGATTGCAAAAGGTGATCTTATCTTTCAGAGCTATTTCCTCCAGGTAATCTTACCATATAGGCTTTGTATTCAAATAAGTAAGTTGCTGTGCGCTCATTTACTGCCACAACGCGATATCTCAAAATGTGACGCTATTGAAATAACAATCTTATTACTTTTACTTAGAATTCTTTTCACAATAACAAAATATTGTGAAATTTCGCGTTGTTTTTGTTTTTTTTGAGAGCAAAAATTCCGAGTCACAAATAATTTTGTGTACACAACACATCTTAATATCTCTCTTATCAGTCGAAGAGAGCTAGCTGAGTAAAAGAAACGGTTTTTAAACAATAAAGTAACTAAATAGAAAACAGCCATAAAGTATTGTTGTCTCCTATTCTCCTACTACTTTCAGAATTATACAACGATAAATCAAAAACGTTTCTGAAACTCGAGAAGCCCATGAGGTTCCTTGGAGAAAGTCATTTGGTATCAAGGGTTGTATGACTTTCCCTAGTTTTGCCAACATTTTTATTTTCACCTTGTAGAATGTATAACATTTTTATATATGGAATTTTTGCACACGAGTGTACATGTATCTTATCACAAACACGTCTAATGAGCATCCAAATTGTCAACTACTTACATCGTAGCCGTGATTTAAACTTAAGAAAACAGTTTGGAAGCCTGAGCCATCCTAAGTCTCGATAAGATTAAGTCACTTTGTGATCCAGCTTAGAGCCGGAAGCGTTGATCCTCTTACGAAGTTTCTCCTTCAATGTATTTCAGGAAATACGTCATGTGTTATGGGAAAGAATCTACAGGGTGATCCGAAAATACTCCTAAGTGTTCTGTTTCCGTAGACCGAGAGTACTTGAGTGCATTTTAGAGATTATAAACTCCCCTGAAACAACTAAATTAAACTGTCCCAAACAAACTACATCAGCTAACGGTACATTGACAGGGTCATTGAAATCGGCTGAGATGGACTCCACTAGGATGTACAGTAACAGTAAAAATGACTACTTTTAAAAAGATTATTGCCGAACCACCCTGTGTAGATATATCCTTCTGTGCTCGAGAGATTGGTTTTTCAGTTCCGAGCTACCCTCTCGCTCCTTTGACTTCAAATGCAGTTAGTGCTTTCTCTAAGCTACTTATTGAAGTGAAGGTAATATTTTATTCTTGTACCTCGTATTAAAAACGTTAATTATTTTTTAAATAGGAAATAGCAACATTACTGTCGAGACCACAGATAATATTAAAAATATGGTCAGGGCGTAGGCACTTGTTAAACTAATGTCCATCAGCCAATATTCCACTGTTAGACACAGGTTTCTCAAATTGCACGCTACGGTAATCGCTTCGGCTTCTCGCATCTAGCTTCTGCCAATCTTACGCATCTTCTTTCGTCACCGATCTTACGCAAATCATCAGTCCACTTAGCCTGAGGGCGTTCTACAGTAGTTTGCCTAGTCGCGGTCTCCACTCGTTTACCCGGTTATTGGTTCTACGGCTAATGTCCACGGAATGGTTCACAAACCGTCTTGAACCCAGTGAGAGGTGGTGAACCTACTAGTGTACATACCTTATGGTAAGTTTTCACCGCGTTGTTTTCACTGTAAGTGGGTTTCGTAAATTACTTTTCATTTATTAAATGAGCATATCGGATAGGTTTTACATCTATTATACAACCTTGCATAGTTAAAAAAACCATTTGTCTAAACAAATAGTTAATAAACTTTAAAGAAAAAGAACTGAGTTTAATCAGTAAAATTTGTCAGATCATTTTTTAAGGAAACGCGCACTGACGAAAACAAATGATATTAAAAATTTGAAATGGGTATTACAGCACGAAAATTAACTAAAGATAAGCATTCAGCTTACCTTCGTTGTTTCGAAATAGTTGCATGTGCCGTGGTCACTAGCTGGCAAGGGGGGTAAGATAAGGGGGTAAAGAAGGGGTTGGAAGTTTATACTTTCATATAATAACAGGGAAACACTTATAGTGGCAAAATAATGTGTTTTGGGTCAGCTAGGATGTGTATATTGTATGTAATCACAAACCTCAAGACAAATATAAATATTAAATGCTCATAGATACTTACATATCAAATAACACAGTTCACCGCACCCGCTGAATGAAGCAATGGAAGTAAATTGAAACCTTTGTTGTTAGCGCGATCTTTTTGCGACGTCTCCCAATACAACTCCATTGTATTGTAATCGAAGAGCAGCGGTCCGGTTCCTATTGAAATGGGTTTCATAATTCTATAATACAGATTATCGATTTGATTGCTTCTACTGTGAAAGTATTGTATTCTGGAAAAAGTCGATTGAGGTGTATATACATACAGAGACGTCAGTAATCTCCCGAAGAGGGACAAAACCTTAGGATCAGAAGGATGCTTCGACTCATTTTGTATTCCTTATTATACGTTTATTATTGACGGGCCCGTTGGTGTACTGGTCAGCATGTCTGCCTCTGCTCCATAGGGCCGTGGGTTCGATTCCCACCGCTGACAGGTATTTAGGTGATGAGCTTTTAAGTACTTGTTGGGTGTTTTATTTATGTAAGTATGTATTTAAAAAGAAAAAAAAAGGTATTTAAGTAAGTATATTTCGTTGTCTGATTTCCATAACACAAGTGCTTTAGCTACTTAACATGGGATGAAGGCAATGTGTGTGGTGTTGTAAAAAAAAAATTATATAATATCCTTATTATAGTTACAAATCGCTAGCCTTTATCATAGTCGGCTCCTACCACGATGAAAATCAGCTGATGCATTCTATGTTCAACCGCTATTCCATGCTGCTGGAATAGCGGTTGAGGTGTGCCAGCATATTAGCTGGTAGAGATCTTTTTTTTCTGGACTCCATTCAAATCATACCGAAAGCAGGAATCGAACCCTTAAAAAATTGGACAAGTCAGAACTTGTTAGAAAATTACTCTATACTATACGTATATTAACATAATTTTCCGCAAAATTTCCTTTTGTAGGAAACATCTTTACATTAATAAGCACCAGCCAATTGTATGCAATCCAGCCATTGTCGAGTTTTGCGCTTAGCAACATTTAGCGATTCTTTTTTTAATGACCAAGATACGTAGATGCCTTTTTTTTCAAACTTCAGATAAACGAGCGTTCGGAGCGATACTGATTTGTATTCAGTTTTTTTTTTCAGAAAGTTCCGTCTCCAATGTTTTGTACTGTTCCCGTTCTTTTGAATTGCAGATTTTTCTATGGACGTGTGCTGCGGCTTATTTGAAATGATTCCATTGAAACCGTTGCACTTTCATTAGAATGGAGATTGAGTTTTAAATTACCGCGTTGTGGCTTTCATTCGTCGCAACTCACGCTGGAAATTTTTGAATTTTCCAATGTTATGCGTTTACTTTTTTTCACTACTTAATATAAAACAAAGTCGCTTCCTGCGGTCTGTTACTACGTATACTTAGGTCTTTAACACTACGCAACGAATTTTGATGCGATATTTTTGTAATTTTGTGTTGTTAAATGTAGCTTAACATCAGTCATGATGATGGACGAGCACTTGCCCATTTGTAATAAATAAATTGCATACTTTGCGTAGCAATAAGCGCCTCTGCCTGCCCTGTTTGGGATTTAAAGACGTGAGTCTCATATCAAATCAATACATTGTATCACACAAAATTTCCTGCCGTGTCTGTCCCTATGTAGGAGACCTTAGATATTTAAAACTATTCAACTGATTTTCATGTCAGGACAACGGAGTTATCTACAGTGATTCTTGAGGACGGTTCATAATGTGTATTAATAATACTGTTAATAATTAATAAAAAAAGAAAAAACACTGTTAATAATGTATTTTTTTTGTTGGGTCAGCTAGTTTTATTATAAAAAAATAAATACACTTCACGCCTTTTAATCCCAAAGCGGGGTAGGCAGAGGCACTTGCTTAATAAGCAAGCCCACGGTTCACCGAGCGTATTTAACCCAACGTGACAGGGGGTGAGCCCATCACCGTTATAGGGTCCACACACCTTGTGGTGGTTTCATCACGATGTTGTCCTTCACCGTACGAGCGTTGCGTTGCGTACATAGGCTCTGAAAAAGAGTCCCATTGGTACACGTCCAGTAGCCGGACTCGAACCGCGAACTCCCGGTTGCAAGTCATGTATCCGACCAACTGACCACAGACGCTTTTAAAAAGAAAAAACACTGTTAATAATTAAATAAAAAACATATTAATTTTTTTTTTTGTTGGGTCAGCTAGTTTTATTATAAAACAAAATAAAAAAGTGCCGTAATCGTTCCCACTAAATCAGACTTTGACTGTACACTGAATATCGTAGCATGACTCAGTCAGTCCACTCCCCGGACACCACTAAGATTAATCAAGAGAAACGAACACGAAATCCAGCATCGCGCATTCCTCACAGTACGAAACAAGACAATCTAGAAAATAGAGTCTCGTAATTTAAGAGTTGTTTACACGCTCCGGCTATAAACTGGCACCGCGCTGCACTAAAGCTGAACACTATCTGGTGGTTGCTTATAATGAGGCCGAACGTTGGTAAGGCATTACGAGGGCAGGGCGTGAAAGCGTTAATCTTATTGAGTGCCTTGTTATGGGCGGTTTACGACTCAAGAAGGTCTCGGATATAAAGCCCTCTGTTATTTGTTACGTACGTCTGCTTGTTAATTGGGTGCGGTTATATATGCGGACTATTTGTAGTGTAGCGTCTGTAGTCCAGTTGGTCGGATACTTGACTTGTAACCGGGAGGTCGCGGGTTCGAGTCCGGCTACTGACGTGTACCAATGGGACTCTTTTTCAGAGCCTATGTACGCAACGCAACGCTCGTACGGTGAAGGACAACATCGTGATGAAACCCGCACACCCACAAGGTGTGTGAACCCTATAACGGCGATGGGCTCACCCCCTGTCACGTTGGGTTAAATACGCTTGGTGAACGGTGGGCATTTGCTTACTAAGCAAGTGCCTCTGCCTACCCCGCTTTGGGATTAAAAGGCGTGAAGTGTATTTATTTATTTATTTGTAGTGTAGCTTTCGGGGATAAAAAAAATGTATTAGCTCGGTGATTGGTTGTGTTTCGATCTTAGGGTTTGTGTTATTGGCATTGTTTGGATTTGATTAATGAAAGATTGTTAAAGTATAGTGGTTGATAATTATTGGCGGAGAAAGGCACAAGAAGAATCGTTGTAACGCCTATGTCCCATTCGGGAGGCCTAGGTCCAGCAGTGCATGCCAGAGTTGATATGGTTATGATGGTGTTGTCTATTTTATCCTAGTGACCCGCTTGGGTTTCGCACGAGTTATTAGGGGGTTTCTACTGTATTATGCATGTATTTTGCATATAAACCTTCGTGTATCACAATGTCTATTACAAAATAAAAAATTAAAAAAAATACACTTCACGCCTTTAATCCCAAAGAGAGGTAGGCAGAGGCACTTGCTAAAGCAAATACCCACGGTTCACCAAGCGTATTTAACCCAACGAGACAGGGGGTGAGTAAAAAATACTGCATTAAAATCCGTTGCAAAGTTTTAAACATTTATAAGCATACAGCGGAAGACAACGAAAAGCGATTTTGTTTTGACGATGAAGGTAATTATACTAAATCTAATGATGAAATCTGTATACCATATTGTGTCCAAACCCTAGAACAGCTATAGGCCTAGGCTCTATCACTTTGGGTTTTACAATTAAACTTGGCTTGACACGCTACCTCGTGTCTAGTCAGATTGCAGACTTAGTTCAGTAGACTGAAAAGTAAGCAATTAGTAAAGTTAGAAAGTAGACGCGCACTTGGTTAGTGGTAGGGTTGTCCCTGTAAAAAAAAGTGAAAGTATTAGACTTATGTAGTTACTAGATTTCCGCCCGCGGCTTCGCCCACGTGGACTTCGGTTATATTGCGGTATAAAGGAATATTTTTGTTTTCACTCGGGAATGTCAATTTTTTTCCGGGATTATAAAATTATTATTTAAAAAAATATTATTTAAACCGGACATTAAATTTCAAAGCAATCGGTTCAGTAGTTACGGCATGAAAGCGGAACAAACAAACAAACACTCTTTCAAACTCCATTTATAATATTAGTAAGAAATAAGATATCTGCTGCTTAACCCTTGCTGCGATTAATGGCGTGACTCAAATGAAGGTGACGAACTCTACAATCGAGTCTTGTTTTAATGGATAGTCTTAAATTGGGCGCCAAACTTTAAAAAAAGTACAAGTAACATAAAGGACTAAAAAAGGGAAAAATAGGGGAAGTGATGAGAAATAACGTAACATATAGGTAAACACACGCCAAAAGATCCTGAAATGTGTGCTGTGTGTCGTAACACACTGTAACTAGAACTGACCAAATTTAGGAAGCATAAAATGGGTTTCTATTATAGGTAAATATTGTACATGAAAAGCACTTTAAACATTGAGTTCAAGCTTGAATTGTTTTCTACAGTAATCATTGTTTTGGTACAATTTTGAAGTGGTGTACCCTTGCTGTAACTTTCAAAAATATATTTGTTGAACCGTGAATATTTGAAAGTTTCAGTAATTGTCTTTAAATACGCTCTGTGTATTGTGGACATTTGCGTAGAAAGCTTTGTAATTATTAAAATAAGACCGTGTATTTTACATAATGTTTATAATTATTTTAATTCTGTTAGAAAGAAAGAAAAGACATCGTAATGTATACTAAACGTCTCGGCAAACGGAGTGTAGGACGCCCTCAGGCAAGGTGGACTGATGATCTACGCAAGATGGCTGGCAGGAGTTGGATGCGAGAAGCCGAAAACAGATCACAGTGGCGTGCAATTTTTGGAGATGCAATAATT
Source organism: Conopomorpha cramerella (assembly GCA_012932125.1). Taxonomy (NCBI): domain Eukaryota; kingdom Metazoa; phylum Arthropoda; class Insecta; order Lepidoptera; family Gracillariidae; genus Conopomorpha; species Conopomorpha cramerella. The sequence goes on from SJJU01003017.1 coordinate 18,832, forward strand.
GGAGAGGCCTATGTCCAGCAGTGGACAAGTATGGGCTGATGATGATGATGATGATGAATGTATACTTTGGTAGTTTAATCATCAGCCACATGACGTCCAAGTCGGGGTGTTGTAGTTTAACTCACAGAGAGTTGAGCTGTATTTCCTGCGCAGTATAGTTTGAAGGCCAAGTCACGGGAAAATAGGTACCTAATGAACAAATGTGCTCTATCGTAGACCACAGCGCTGCTTAACATCAGACATGATCGTGGTCAAACACTTGCTCACTGTGTTGAAAAATAATCATTGCAGCTTCTAAACATTGGGTCGCAAAAAAAGTAGTAAATAAGGTACGTACAGACAACTGTTGAAAAGTACGTGAGGGGGTGTCCTTGTCGGTGTCGCTCGAAATTCTGTTCTAACGCATTTTTTTTAATTAAATCGTATCATACTCGAATCGAAGTATTCTATAAAGCAAATCAAATAACTCTAAAATGTTATAGACACAGTATAAATCTTTTAAATGACAAATATACATAAATTTAGGATAACACCCATACGCCAAACCTCGTACGATTTGTCGTAGAGGTTGATTTGTCATATCTTGGTTCGTAGCCCCACGTAAACCAACATCACAGCACTTGACCATCACAGAATATAACAAAGTTTGCAGATCTTTCATTGTAACTAACGGCGTTTGTCGCTGTTCCTCGAGGAGCTTGGGTGCCACCCAAATCACGCACAATAGCAAACGCACTAGGTGTCGAGCTACGGAAAAACCCCGTATTATCTACATCTAGTACCTAACGCATAGCAACTGAAAATGTAATGAATGATTTAGTAATATACTCTTTCGAAATGGAAAAAGAAATGGAAAATTTTGCTTAACGACCTAATCGCTCATAGCGATTTCTTGCAGGTAACCTAAAGGTAGGTTAAAGGACCTTAACAGATAGAGTAATGTAATGTAAAATAATGTGTTGCTATCTGATAGATAACGATACTACCACGATCCAACGATAATATCAGATATGGGTCAAATTCTAGCGTTTTAAGTCGTTACTTACGACATAGCTTCTAGAGCGAACGTCGACCGTCGCCGTTACAAAGCCGCCGTTACAACGACGCCGTCTCGCCGGAAGTGGCGGATATATTGCTGTCATCTATTCCGCTGCTCCTTATTACGGCGAGCCCCGGGGATTACGTCGCTAATTAGTTTGTCTTGCGATCCGAGCGTGAGTAATTTGACAAACCATTTTCAGACCACTCGGAAATAAAATGCTGGCCCGCCATTGAACTTGGCACTGAGAGGGGAATCTGCTATTGTGCGGACCGCGAGATTAGCAGACTTGGTCTAGTATTGCTTGGCGTGTAGATTCATTTGGAGGCGTGATACTCACTTACTTAGTTAAGTTATATGGTACCCCAGTGGTATAGAGGGCGTGAGGCGTGGTTGCTCCTAAAATTCGAAAGTATTTTTTCTTTTGCGTAACTTGTAAATAATGACTATACTAAATACAAAATGAGTAAAATTTACATACATGCATACACTTCACGCTTGTCTCCCAGAGGGATAGGCAGGGGCTACAGATCTTCATTTGTCTCTGTCCTGACATACCCCTTTCGCGTCATTTTCATTCATTCATCTTTTCATACATGACCTCCGGTTTCGAGTACTTTTCCACCTTCCGCCAGTACATCACCAATCTGGTTGATGTATGTCCTTCTGGGGCGACCTCTACTCACCCGGCTCATCACCCATATAACGACAAATGTTATTAAATGACGAAAGTTTCATCCATTCTCTCCATATGCCCAGATTGACATTTGTATTTTTGCAAAAGGCCAAGACCATTGACAACAAATTCTTCTAATCTTTGTTTAAAGTTTTAGGTATGGTGCCAAACTTAAGGTCATATTTCGTAATTAATTGTTATTAATGGCAATTTGCATTCGATTTGGATGAAATTAACAATAAAACCACTGCACTGTGTTGCTTACTTTATTGTGTGGCTTACTTTGCGTCTAAAACGGCAAAAGTGGAGAAAAGGTTCATCAAGAAATATTCCATTATTTTCGTGTTACTGCCAGGTACCACGAAGAACCTCGAGCGATGGTCTTAGAAACGTTGTTCGACCATGTGGGGAAGCCTCAGCTCAGCTAGCTCTCGTCAATTGCGATTTATTAATATGTGTTGTGTACACAAAATTATGTGTGACCTAGAGTTTTTGCCCACGAGTGTATTGTGTGGTTAAAGCTTTAGCAGTTAGTAGGTAGTTTCATTTAGTACTTTGACTATGTATGCAGTCGCTTTCCGTGTTGTTAGCGGCACGTTAAAGCTGTTGATCTCATTTACTGTCTGGATAAACGATGCTCATCGTTTTCGTTCATTATCAATCATAATGACAGATGATTGACAATCGCCGTATGCATTGCATATTGCTCTAATATTGACTGAATAAGAGCCATTTTTAATAAATTGAATATTGACTGAAGTTGTTGCAAGAAGTTTCGGTCAATGAGTATTTGATTGATGATCCTCACAGAACACTGTAGCGTCATCTTTTGAGAAAACAGCAAACCAAATTGTGGCCTCCAGCGCTAAAATGACCTAACCCTAGACTAATCAGTATGGAGATATAGGAGTTTTCAGAATAATGAGTTTGACTTATGTGTGTAGATATTTTATGGAAGCTGATTTTTGTCCTAATGTTTATTTTTTTACTTAAAATTATGGATTCTTTAACATGTTTTTTCTATTTTAAGATGTTTTTAGTAAATTTAACGAGGTATTTAAGTCGGAATATTAGAAACTGTGGCTTAGACCATTTTAGCGCTGACAGCCTCAATTAATAAAAAATGTTTGATTTTAATGCATTATTGATTCTTTAACATGTTTTTTTCTATTTTAAGATGTTTTTAGTAAATTTAACGAGGTACTTAAGTCGGAATATTAAAAACTGTGGCTTACGCCATTTTAGCGCTGACGGCCTCAATTAATAAAAAATGCTTGATTTTAATGCATGTCGTCTCACTAGCAGCTGTGCCATAAAACTTCAAATCGTACACATACATAGAAACACACGTTTGATTCAACGACATCGTGCCGCTGAGCGCCGTACACACATCTTTTTGCAAAATTTACATATATATTGCTAACATGAATTTGCGTGGTAACGTATGTAAATCAAACAGACAACGTTTGAATTCGTTGCTTGTTGATCTGTATTGGCGTAGGTACGCCTATTACTTGTGAATATATTGTCCCCTGTTTATTTTGACTGTGATTCTAGAGGTCGGACTACACTTGCTTAAGGCATAATTATGACCCATTACCGTACCTAGATTATAACTTAGATAAGGTTTCGAGAATAGTAATAAAGGTGGTTAGCGCGTGTATGGAAGCCTTAATGGTTAAATTTAAATAAAAGCCTCTGATTATTTGGTCCCACGAACTCGGTAGTGATTCTATTTAATATTTAATAGTGGAGGCCCCCCAATTTCATATGCCTAGATAGTGTTTTCAAACAAACTGTAGTAAACGCGATGAATATGTAGATTATGTTTATCGCGTCGTAATCAAAGTTCCTTAGAAAATATATGCCAGAAGTTTCCATGTTCTAGATAATAAGTACATTAATTCTATGAAATAGGTAGCTTCATATACATAAGTGATAATAAGGTTTCTGAAATTAAAAAACACTGTAGATGTGCTACGGCGTAGCAAAACGTTGTCTACGTTGCTACGTGGCTACGTGCTACGATTATGTTAGAATAAATTTTGATAAACACTATGGAAATAGTGTGATAATTAGAGACTGTTGGAAAATCCAGACATTTTCAAACGCAGCATGTGTTACTCTACGTAGATGTAAAAGGCGAAAGAAGAAATGTAATTCATACATAATTATAGAAAATTACATCCATTATAATCATATCATACTGAAATAGTGCGAAACGCCAGGATATGGTAGGACTTGCCGGAGTCTGTATTTCCTGTGCAGTTTAATATGGAGATCTTTAAGTTCCGGCTAAATAGGTACCAAATGAACAAATGTCCTCCATCGTAGACCACATCTCTGCTTAACATCAGACAGGATGGTGGTCAAATTCTTGTTCACCGAGCTTTTAAAGAAGATTGAATCTTTCGAAACTAATCCCTCGTAGGACAATCGCAATCTAACAATTAGTACGTATGTATTAGTTATAGTACTTACGTACTAATTGTTTACATGATAAGCTAATTTTACTAGGTATACATACATGATAAGCGGTAAGTTTTATTCCAGTCCCATATTATGTCTCAGTCCAGGTTTTAGGTCCGGCGTTTTTCCGTAAAGGAGTAATAAAATTGAACAAGTGACACTACCTAACTTACTCCATACCATCATTACTACTCACAAACTTTCAAATTTGTTCTATCTATAGGATTATCATCAGCAACATGACGCTCATTGCTGAACGACCCCCCCCAATGATTTCCATGATTATTTGGGGGGAAATGCCAATAATCGCCACGATTTTCATGCAGGTTAGCGATCGCAGAGATGTTGTGGTTCAACTCTCTGCCCGTCCTCTGGTGAGTTCCTTCAATGGCTTCTTACGCCCCCCACGACGGGAAACGTTGGGCTGGGTTATGATACAATCGCTCATTTGCCGCAACAACGCGATATTTCACAATATTTTGTTATTGTGAAAAGAATCCTTAGTAATAGTAATAAGATTGTTATTTCAGCAGTGTCACATTTTTTGCCGCGGTGTTGCAGTAAATGAGCGACATGTATTCTGCTCGCGGTCACCACACGGCTGTCTGTAGGATTGTATAACATTAAAATAGAACTAGTACGTAAACAGTTACTTTATTCGAACAAAATGCCATGTAATGCTTGGCACAAAAGCTTTTAGTGCGACAGGCACCCAAGTTCAAAATATAAACCAAGTTAACTAAAGCACTCCCGTCGTAATAATCATTGTGCTAAAAGAGAAAGCTTTGAAAATATTATTAATACAATTTCAATTTAGTGATATGGCCATTCGTTTCACTTAAACAGGTATTCTGTTGAAAACGTTCTACAGTAAAATGTGTATCTATCTAGTAACAAAATTGTGATATGCCGTTGCGAATTTTGTACTCTATTTTACACGTGGAAAAGGCGATAGTTATTTGAATGATTTGTTTAATCTGGGATACAATAGCACCGAGTTATCTCGAAGACAATTCAAGGTTAATAGTTTCTGTTTGATGAGATTGCTGAATAGGCCTTTTCGCCACGGTGTGAATTCGACTCGAAGTTGGAATGTGGAGCAGGACTCCGGCAAGTCATGCTGGAGTCTTGATCGGGTGCTGCGGAAATGCCACAGCCATTGGGCTGTGTTAGACCCCCTTTGCTTTCATAGAACATGAGAACCAGGAGAACGGCGAAACGTCTTCATCATCATCATCATCAAAATCAGCCCATACTTGTCCACTGCTGGACATAGGCCTCTCCAATTGCACGCCACTGTGATCTGTTTTCGGCATTTTCGAAACGTCTTATCAGGTGGAAATTATACTTACCCGAACCAATTAATGGTTTGATCGGCCAGACCAGACGGGGTCTGTGTTTCCAGCGCAGTATATTCTGGACGTTTTTAAGTCAAGGGTGAATAATTAACCTAATAAGTAAATGTACTCCATCGTAGACCACAGAGCTGCTTAGCACCGTGCAGGAAGGTAGTCAAATGCGTGCTCCCAAGTATTGCAAGAAATACAGACCTTTACATTATTATTAATTTTATTTAAAAAAATTATTGAAAAAAAAAATGAATTAGTTTATTTTTTTTTCATTTAAATACATACTTTTATAAATAAAACACACAGAAACATCCAACAAGTACTTTAAAGCTCATCACCTAAGTGCCTACCTGTCAGCGGTGGGAGTCGAACTTACGACGTTACGGAAGAGGCAGACATTCTGACCACTACACCAACGGGCCCGTCTTTAGACGTGTAGCAAATAATTGAAGACCGATGTTGTATCCAAATCATTCCCAGCTCATGCTGAATCAGAGCCTTGTCTGCCTTCTATCTATTTGTTATTTTTGATGTTCTTTTTCTGTGCACTTCCTTTTTTTATAAAACAACTTTTGCATATGTGACAAATGTGAATAAATATAATATTTATTGATATGAATACATTATTAAATGTATGAATTCGTTAAACACAATGGTAACTTTTAAGCAATATACGATGAAACGTACAGTAATAATTCGCTATAGCCCGAACAGCGCTCAATTTCAGGAACCTTATTCAGTAACATAACGGTCTATAAATTCTTTCAGTACTGAAAATATTGGGTTCCATACAATGGAGGTCGATATTCAATGGCCGTGTTCCCACCGATATATAGACCGAAATGGTGACCCTTACACCCTGGATGACTGATTTAGCGCTTACACGATGTTAGGAATTATATTTTTGCTTTTCGGCTCTTCAAAGCCGGTATGGATAAAACCATTTTTCACGGTTGAAGAGTCCTGATATTTCTGCATTAACGTATATTTTTCAATAGACCTCAAAAAAAGTACTCAATTGAAAAAAACTACCACTAAAACGTGAAATTCTTGCTGCAATTGTTAATTGAAACTCCGAGCAATGGTCTTTGAAACGTTGTTAAGCTCTTCAATATATGGCGACAATGCGAAGAAATTAAAAAAAAAATCTTCTCCATACAAAATGTCACCTCTGGAGGAAAAAAAATATTTCGAATGGAGATGACATTTTTTTTTACGTTTACACTACTGACACTAACGCAATTTGACTATCACAGGATGCATTTTTTAGTGTCACTAAGCTATAACACGCCTTGTTTGCCACGTGGTTGAAATCGGAAGCCGTGTGGTGACGACGAATAGAATACATGTGTCACCACCCCAGCCCAACTTCCCGTCGTGGGGGTCGTAAGAGGCGACCGAGGGAGCTCTCCAGAGAACGGGCAGCAGCGCTCTCTGTGAGTTAAACCACAACACCACTGCGATCGCCAACCCGCCTACTAAGCGTGGCGATTACTGGCATTTCACCCCAAATGACGGATCTCATTGGGGGAGGTTCGCGACCAGCAGTGGACGTTGTGTGGCTGATGATGATGAAATCGGAAAACAAACACTCTGTATACGTCACGTCGCTCGTTTATTCACATACACCACACAAGCGAAACATGTAAATGTGTTAAGATGCCAGCTCTTATTAATCGATCTGTCCACTACGTAGAATTCAGGAAACGGCTTAGAACCAGGAGACGGACAGATATTTTTCATCCCGATCTCGAAGGTCTGGCTATACGCAGGGTATTATACCAACTTTGTATGTAATACATACCAGTATGAACTCGCTTGGCCTCCATAAGTATAATAATAGAAATTCTAATTAATAAGTACCAACTGTCTGGAAATATAATATCTATTGACAGTCGGAAATCGTGCCCGGTCCCACGTCGAAGATCGGCCACGATATAAGCTTAATGGAAAAATAATTAACTCGAGCAGCACTCCATTTATTTTATCCATTTTCATCTCTAAGGGGAAACGGCGAGGCGCGGTCTAGCGCTGTGCAAAGTTAACTTAAATGGGCTAAGCTTAGATTAAACATCGGTGCCTTGCTAGACTAGATAGCTGCGGAATGGGTACGCCCTAATCGAAACAAATTACTTGTCTCCTTTAGAGCTGGCTGTGAACGAAACAGTGCTATTAGAAAAAAGTAAATAGGAAACAAATGAAGGACGCATTCGTCTTCCCTGTCACGGATTATTGTCGGAATTACACAATTTAGATTGAATGTTAGGATTTGAGTTAACGTTTTGTGGTAAAGAACAGATATTTTTTTAGGTCCTGAGACTAGGACTTGTAGCAGTTTTACTCAACTCATTGTACCAAGAAAGTGGTCTACCACCTTAGGCTGGAATTTAATATGAATCTCATTACATAAGGAGATGAATTGGTTCCTTTCCACATTAGCTACATTTTAGTTGTATGTGTTATGAAAACTGCTATAACGGTTTTTTGTAACCGACTGTACATTTGTATTGAATTTACAACCACCACCGCCACAATATAGTATTTCTTCCTAAAGTTCGTAAGTCGATTCTACTTTCAATTTGAAGCTTAATGTCTGTGATATGAAGGGTGAAATTACTCTGTTTTGTTGTATTGTCATCAGGTCTGTACTTACAGAATGTATGTAGAGATATTTCCGACGTCAGCGGTCCGGATGCGGGTCCACTAAAGATAACACGAGCCCAATTCTGCTATATTTAGTTCTTCTACAAAGTTCTTCCTAAAGATGACGTTTAATTCTTTACGTTATTGCATCCTCAAAGAAAATCGCGTTAAAATTTGCAACCAATTTTTCAATAGAATTAGTAATGTGAAAAGTGAATGCTAGCAAGACCAATGTAATGGTAGTCGAAAATAATTAAAGGACAGTTTGTGAGTGCACGATTGACGGTAAGAAAGTTGAACAAGTGGATGAGTTTGTATAATTCGGATCTCTATTTACAAGTGATGGAAAGTTTGACAAAGATATTGAAAGAAGAGTGAGTGCGGGTAATAAGGTTACCGGTGCGCTTCGCAGTGTTAAGGAGAGCAAATTCATGTCGAAAACGGCAAGATTGGCTGTCCATGACGCTGTACTGGCACCTACCTTAATGCACGGGAGTGAAAGATGGGTATGGCAGAAGAAGCATAAAAGTAAAGTCAATTCCGTAGAAATGCGGTCATTGCGGAGCATGAAAGGCGTGACATTGAATGATAGGATAAGGAATAGTGTGATAAGAGAAAGTTGCAGTTTGAAAGAAGATGTAGTGATCAAGATTGAAAATGGTATGCTTCGGTGGTTTGAACATATGGAGAGAATGTATGAAAGTCGATCAACGAAAGGCTTTATATGAATGATGTAATGGGCCGGGTGAGTAGAGGTCGCCCCAGAAGGACATACATTGACCAGATTGGCGATGTCCTGGCGGAAGGTGACGTGAAAAGTACTCGAAACCGGAGGTCATGTATGAAAAGATGTATAAATATAGATGAAGCGAAAGGAGTATGTCAGAACCGTGACAAATGGAGATCTGTAGTCTCTGCTTACCCCTCTGGGAGACAAGCGTGAAGTTTGTCATTACACGGATTTTTGTCTGCCGTTTTCAGTAAAAACTGATAGACTTTAGACGAATTATCTCGACCGTCGAACTTCAGTAGAATTGGCATTTAAGTCTGAATCGACGTGACTCAACTATGGTGTACACGAGGTCAATCAAGTTGCATATTCCATTATTGTGATGTAAAGGAAAACCGTAATATCTGTACACCACAGAAGTTTTGAGTATTTCTTTTCTGTGAATTATTTATGAGAGTGTGTAAAATTAATGTACCTATAAGGAAAATGGGGATACAGCTATTACCATTTGTTTCCTGTTCTAATCTATACTGCGTGTAAAAGGACCCCGAACAATGGTCTTAGAAACGTTAGCGGAAAAATTTAACTATGGCGACAATGAGGGAAAACGTAAATTTATTTAATAAAAAATAGTAGCGTCTGTGGTCCAGTTGGTCGGATACTTGACTTGTAACCGGGAGGTCGCGGGTTCGAGTCCGGCTACTGGACGTGGACCAATGGGACTCTTTTTCAGAGCCTATGTACGCAACGCAACGCTCGTACGGTGAAGGACAACATCGTGATGAAACCCGCACACCACATGGTGTGTGAACCCTATAACGGCGATGGGCTCACCCCTGTCACGTTGGGTTAAATACGCTTGGTGAACCGTGGGCATTTGCTTATTAAGCAAGTGCCTCTGCCTACCCCGCTTTGGGATTATAAGGCGTGAAGTGTATTTTTTTTACGTAGTAAGGTAAAACTTAGACTAAAAGAAGTTCGACACGGTAATAAAAAAGTTTTAAGTAGTTGCAGATAGGGAAAGTTCTCTTAGGAAATACCGGAGTCAGCTAACACGTACCACCGAGGGGCGATTTTGACATAGCCCTGTCACTGCCCAGGTAGCCATAGAAGATTACAATTTTGAACTCAAAAAAATTAAGAATAACTCAATACCAGTCTCCGTATTATTCGTCTTCACTTCTAATTTGGATTGCTCTCAAGTCGAATACTTTCCAGTAAATTATATAAAAATACTTTTGCGACCGACAGTCAAAATCTATCCGCTGTCCCCCTGACAGGTTCAGTCTAATAAAAGGAAACCAATTTTAAATCTAAACCGAATTACCGTCTCTGTCACACCTGATGACCAATGATAATGAAAAGAAATAAAAAGATACAACAACATTGTTCAAACTAAACAATGCTAAACATTTTTTTAAAGTAAGGAGGTTAAAATAAAGGGTAAGCCTTATAATTCCGCACATTAAATTTTGTCCACCATTTTCTCCGTAACGACCTTTAGATGCTGCCTACTCTGAATTTAAACGGGCGCAAAGGTTAAGACATTTACTCTTAAACAGCTCCCGAGTCTCGGCCTTACGGTTGTTCGCGTCAAAATATAAACCGTTGTCGGTCGTTCAAATAATCTCGACGGGCAATAAAAGCGGTGGCAATGTATGGCCAGTTTGCCAGAAGCCATTAGGGGTTGCAGTGCAAACATCCTTAGGGAGACGGTTAGGTCTGGCACAGACGAACAGATGAAAGTCGGTGTTTTCAACAATATTTTGCAGTCTGTTCTGCTCTGAGAGTTACTTTGAAATATGATTGTGGGCTTCGTGTATATTCTGCAGTTAGTGTAGAGGCTCATGCATAAGGTAACATTTAGCGTTCATTGTTTTAAGCATTACTATTACATACAAAACCTGGCTGACAAATTTTAGAAATTTAATCATGGTTTATTATCATTGCTTTCAATTAATGAACTTGGCTCCATATTGGTTTTTCATGTTCGTGTTTAAATTTGATCGTCATCATCTGCTGGACATAAGCCTCCGCCATATCAGTCTGGTGACTTCCACTACTATTACTCCACTACTTCTACTACTATTTCCAGGTCATCGGACTACCTTGTTGGGAACCTACCCATGCTGCGCTTCAGTGGCGTGCAGTGGCTTTTACGACAAGGTAAAAGTCATCCCCAAGGATTGACACCTATGTATAGGTAACTTGTCTTTACGAAAAATAATAATAAATATCTACTCACCCACAAAACACAGGACCTTCGTTAGCCTATGTCGAGAGTACAACAAAAAAAGATCTAGCAATAACTCTACATATTATTAGGTCGGGAAGCCAGAATACTTATGTAGGCAGTGTCTTTTTGCCTATATAGTGTGCTGCGCTTTCCCATTCGTAGCCACTACTCTAGGGACCATATTCTTAAAGATATGATAGATAGATGCATATATAATGCTAATGCATAATATATAAAGCTGAGTCGGTCAGAGCAGAAATGGCAATGAGCTCATAGGTCCGATGACCAATACCCTAATCTCCTAGCACTTGAAACGTGAACCAAGCACTACCCAGAGAAGGTGTATGCTTTCTCTGATTCTGCAATTGCTCGAGGCGCATTTAACGACCCGGCCGGCGACTTATCTGTCTGCGATTCTTCTCTAGATCACCTATTTCCTGATTCGCAGATAAACTCCGAGCTTAGCCCGTTCCATTGCTCGCTGGGTGACCTTTAGCTTTCTTACGAGACCAATAGCTAGCGACCACATCTTAGATCCGTAAGTCATCACTGGCAAGACACACTGACATAGTTCAATCAGGGTAAGCCTTAGTCACGTTTTAAAATAACTGGTACTAATTTATTTTTTAAGTAGTATATATTTTATTAAGAGTATTTATTTTCCTCTACCTCTTTCCTCTTTGAGCATGACGTGACGCGCTTAACGAAGTATTGATAAGATTTTTTAGACATTGTACTTCTACCGCCCTCTGTTTATCCTGGTTAGGCGGTAGGTATTATTTAATCAAATAATTTATAATCCAGCGAGCGAGGGTGTAGTATTTTTTTTCTATTTAAATATTATTTTACATAAAAAATTTGAATTTGAATAAAAAAATCCATATTTACCTTCCTCGGCCTAAACACCTGGAGGGTTTGTCGTCAGTGGCCTTCTAAGAAATTGTGTTCACAGATAAAATATGCTAATTTCCCCGGAGTAGCAATCTAAACAAGAAACTTTCAAAGGCATCACAAATAGGTACCTGTTCCTTCGAGAATATTGGCTTTACTTAAGAGTTGTTAACGACGATTTTTTTTGTCTTTTAAATTCTTACTTTGGTAACTTATTGGAACCCACTTTCATTATTATTCATAAAAAAAACATGGTTGTTACGTTTTCGTTTATTGACTTAACAACTTTGTGGCAATAATGAATTAATTTGACAACACTTTGATGCAAAAGAATACACTTATTTCACTTTAAAAATCTTACTTCTGAAGCACCCCGTAATATCGTATGCATTTGTAGTTGAACGGCAGATGGCTGTGCCCGTGGCGTTACTCGCTGTTCATCCCGACCCCATGGCAATTTTGGAATAAAAAATGTCCTCATCCAAGTTCATCATCATCATAATCAGCCCGTACTTGTCCACTGCTGGACATAGGCCTCTCCAATTACACGCCACTGTGATCTGTATCCAGGTTATATATACCTAATCTTTCTCCAGTCAAAATTAAGTCCGTCAAAATCCATTGGGTAGTTTTTACTAGGAATCGTATTTATAAAATAAGGAATCGTGTTGTTTTTGGCTTTTCCGGCGTTTATTTTCCTTCGCATAAAATTCATGGAAAAGAAAATTACTTACAAACACAAAAATTAAACACGGAAATTACTTGTCAAGGACTTTTGGATAGAATATCGCTAAACGTGCCTAAGATCTCGAGTAGAAGAAAAACAGCCTTGCTATATTTTAACTTACCTTATTATAGAACCAATTTAGCCAAACAATCCTCGATAACAAGAATGCTCTCCACTTACAATGAATTCAATAAATTATATGACCTTGACATATTTGGGGACAGCTACAGTTTGTATAAAGAAAAGATTATTAAGAAGTAACGAGTTGATAGCGTTCTTAATCCCTTGAAAATTTTGTTGCATTATTTTTGTGTTTTTTTTTGTGTCTTTGCTTGCTATGTTTGTTTAAATGATAAAATATTAATAGTAATGTACCTACGTAAAGTGCTTTTTCATTAAACAGTAATTCATTACCTAAAATAGTTACACCTAGTGTTATATGAAAATGTTGTGCATATCTATTATTGATTTAAGCACTAGAATTTAGTTAAGTTAATGTTATATTGTATTGCTAAGTGTTTATATTGTTGATGTGCCTGTATAAATAAATAAATAAATAAACACTGACACAGCTGTTCTCTAAATTTAACCTTAGCAACAGATTATTATTAAACAGGTACCTAATGATCACGTGTATTAAACCGTAGACCACATCGCTGCTTAACATCAGACAGGATGGTGGCCAAACGCTTGTATATAATGGTATAAAAAAAACTTCCATGTGAATATCGTACAGTCGAACAATTTGATTCATGACCCATTTCGTAGATATCTTCTTTAAAGACGTCAAAACAATTAAGAGTATCTTCTTTAGTACATAGTATGAATTTGAACCTGAAGGCGATTATGACACCTCAGTTCACAGACCAATGTAATTTAATATTTGTTCGATCGTATCATATTCTATTGTCAGAGGGAAAATCGCCTTATGGTGGATCATGGATCATTTGGTTCGACTTTACATAAGCCCTAATGGTCCATGATTTTGTAACAAAAATATAATAGTTTGCAGGTAGTAACTTAAAATAGTAAGCAAGTAGGTTATTTTTATCTTGTAGGTAGACAATTACATTTTGTTGCAAAATCGTGACCATTATGCACAGGAAATTAATACATTCTACATTAATATTATGAAGATTCTGTGTTTCTAACTAATAAACTTAAGAGCTACTGGTCTGATTTGAATATTTTTTTACAGCTAGAGATATTTTATTCTGAGATTCCTACAATAACGGAATAAAATTAGAGTATCACTGCGCGAAATGGCTAGTATCTAATAAGAATAAATCAGAGACCCTTGCGGTAGGGCAGACTGAGCTTTTATTAAAGTTCAACAGTCTTTAATATGGTCGCTCCCTTAGAACATTGTGTCAACATGGCGGTGCCAGCGGATCTAATGGCACGGAGTGTACACAGTGAGACATCTTCAGCTTTACTATCTTCAATAACTTGACCCGACTTAACCTAGAAATTCTTAATAAAGGCAGCTCAAGCTAATGCAAATCTGTTAATGAAGTTTCCACTTGGTACTCGACGGACCAATTGCAGCTTGAAACTAAAGTTACGATTACAAAACGATTAACTTCTATATAGCCTGGGGGATTTCGGGAAATGGAAATTCTGCTTACAGAATAGATATCCCGTGGGATGCGTTTCTAGATTGTTCTTAGAAACGAACGCGACAAAAGTGTTTTCTAGAAACGAACTTGTTTGTTTATGTTTTAAACTTAGAATAAATATATTCAAGCAGTTTCTATCCCAAAGCAGGGTAGACAAACTTGCCAACCAAATATGCCCATTTCGTCAAGTATATTTAAATCAACGTAGGCGGTGAATCTATCGCTGTTATAGACATAGACATACATTTATTCTTGGTAAAAACACAACAGTTTCAGTACAATAGATTACACATACAATGCATGTTAAATGCAGCATTCCTATCTTTCTTTCCTGTGCATGTCAGCATAAAAGAGTCACAGTTATAGGGATAATACACCATGGTAGATAAACGGTTTTCAACGCGATGTTTTTCTTAGTATAAAAGCATGGCGTAGCGCACACATTTTCTGAAAAAACATCTATTACAACACTAGTTTATTGCTGGACTCAAACCAAACAACCTTACAATTGGACTTCGCCAAAGCCTAATATTTAAAATTGCTAATTTAAAATAACTCTCATATTATTAACAATTGCAAGACATTTCTCATAAAAAACAAAGATTTCACTATGTAAAGTGGGCTATTTTCGTGGGACAGTCTTGTGTGGGGTACCTATACATTAAAACCTTCTTATGAAATACTAGCTTTTAACAGTGACTTTGCTCGGGAGAGTTATAATACGTTTTCGATATCAATACATAGTATAAAACAAGTTCGTCTCCCACTGTCTGTCCCTATGTATGCTTAGACCTATAAAACTACGAAACGAATTTTGATGCGGTTTTCTTTAGTCGATAGAGTGATTCTTAAGGAAGGTTTATAGATCGCCGCAAGGTTGCGAGCCTATCTGTCTTCTATCGGGTGCATTTCGGAGAGTGTGCTACGGAGTTGCATAACCTAATACTCCCATCGCGCGTTTACAATAGGACAACCAGGAGAACGGCAAAACGTCATCCATACCAGGTGGATTTGCCATTTACGCGAACCAAACGGTTTGCGTCTACTTTCATAGAGCGAACCGCCAGGATGTGGAATGACTTGCCGGAGTCTGTGTTTCCTGTGCAGTACAGTCTGAAGGTCTTCAAGTCGCGGGTGAACAGGTACCTAATGAACCAGTGTGCTCCATCGTAGACCACATCGCTGCTTAACATCAGGCAGGATGGTGGTCCAAGGCTTGTTCATCGTGATAAAAAAAGATGTAGGTATAATACATACAAATAATAGCAGAGAAATACCGTTATTGTCAACAAAACGTTTGCCAGGTCTGCTAGTTACAAATATATTTTCTAATTTCCTGTATTAGACTCCAGGGTACAGCACAATCTCCTTTTTCCACTCGTCGCGGATTGTGAGCCAATGTCCACCGGCCCTTGTCTTAGTGGATGAGCTCGCCGCGCCACCTTTTCTGAGGCCAGCTCCGTTACTTCTTGTTGTTCTCTGGGAGCAAGCAGCGGCGTGTACTTGCTTTTACAACAAAGTAGGCAGTAATCCCCAAGTGTCGTTAGCTTATGTCGTGAGTGTAACAAAAAGATCTAGAAATAATTTTATCATAGGTCGGGTAGTCAAAATACTAAGGTAGGCAGTGTCTTTTTACCTATATGGTGTGCACGCCACTGGGAACAAGGTATTATATGTGCCTACCTATCTATGTACGTGTGATCAGCTAAATGGAATTAAGAGCTTTTTGATCTACATTATAATATTCGTTTTATCGTAAAGCTTTGTTTTTCGGATTCGATAAATATCAAATGATATTTTTATGCTAAGTATCTTATAGGGATAGGATTGGATTGACATGTACATGGATTGGGACTTCTTTTTTATGTTAAAAATGATTAGTATTTTTATATGGTAATGTTGGGAACATTTGTTATGTCTTGGAATGAAACGCACAACCGCCTATTAGAGATGTTCGTTTACTACTGTTGACGAAAGGTATTGCTCGTCGCAGCGAGCTTAGTAGCTACATTTTCACAACAACTTTACAAGATGATTCTCTTTAATTGATAGCATAACAAAGCATTGAAACTCACTTTCGCATTTTACACACGTACGTACACACATCAAAAGTGTCTAGGGATCAAGTACATTTTAGAAGATTGCAATCAAAAATATATTTGACAAAAATTGAATTCATTCATAATTTATTCAAAATGTGATGATATGTCATTGATACAGGCATGGGGAATTAGGTAGGAGACCAATCCAGAA
>SJJU01003018.1:0-47860 GCA_012932125.1 Conopomorpha cramerella
ATTGCAGCTGCGGTAGCTCCTATATTGGTCAAACAAAACGCAGTATAGCGGAGAGAATCAAGGAGCACATTACAGCTGTAAAGAATCGACAGATTAATAAATCCGCAATAGCTGAACACCTGCTGGAGAATGGACCGAACCACTGGATAGAACTGCACGATCCAAAAATCCTGTCGACAGAATGCCGATATTATTCCAGAATTGTGCGTGAAGCGATTGAGATCAACAAACACCATAATTTCAATCGAGAGGACGGATATAAATTGTCATCGACGTGGAAACCAATGATAAACAAAATTAAATCTCGCGCGGAAAAAAAGATCGCCTTGTACAGCCGATGTCATCAGTGTTGTGTGCCGAAATAGTGACTCTTTGAGGGTAGTTGCGGATTCGTCTTAAACCAGGGAACGTCGCAGCCGCCGCACTCCAGTCCACTCGTGACCACGACGCATGCAACTGCGTCGAAACGTCGAGTGAAATAAGAAAGGTAAGCTCGAGCTTGTCTTTGGTTATATTCGCGCCTATACACCCGGTGAACAATATTGAGTAATAATGTCTGTGCGCGTTTCATTAAAAAATGAACTGTCTACCTTAGTATTTTGGCTACCCGACCTAGTAATAGAGTTATTGCTAGAACTTTGTTTGTTATACTCACGACACATGCTAACGAAGTCCTGAGTTTTGTGGGTGAGTAGAGAGGTAGGTACCTAAATTTTGTCCTATATTTAAGTGTCAATCTTTAGGGATTACTGCCTACCTTGTCGTAAAAGTCAGTGCACGCCACTGGTAAAAAATAGGTATCTAATGAACAAGTGTGCTCCATCGTAGACCACATCGCTGCTTAACATCAGGCAGGATGGCGGTCAAACGCTTGACGTACCACCGAACTCAATTAATTTGGATAACCTTATTACTACTTTCGCCTCATTGGCTTACTGTGCGACATGCATATAAAATAGCTGTAATATATCGCAGTAGGTCAAAGATATGTAGGTTGAAAGTTTAAGTACGTACCTTTAGAATTTAAACCTTAACTTCAAACGTTTTTTTTTTTTATCACTATGAACAAGCGTTTGACCACCATCCTGCCTGATGTTAAGCAGCGATGTGGTCTACGATGGAGCACACTTGTTCATTAGGTACCTATTCACCTATTAAACGTGGCGGTTAAACCCCTACGGCATCCACTAGCTTTCGAATAAAAGCCAGAATCGGGGCTTATGAAAACTTTTTACCATATTCCGAACAAGCCGAAAAGATATGATGAAAAAAAAATATGTGCTGCGCTGGCACCCTAACAAAGGAGTTAGCATTCGACGCACGTACAATTTTACGAATAAATCGTTAAAATGCGCCAACAGCGCTATTTCGAATTTGGAATAAACTTTGAAAATGCATGATTCTGGAATAGTGTAATAGATATTCTCACAAGGAGGTAGCGATGAAGAGATAAACTCTTTGGAGCATAATAAAAACCTAAGACCGTATTATAAAAAACAAATCGATACATATGTAATATTTGTGGCGCATTTGTCTCTTTTTGTCACTTGTCAATAGAGTGAGACAAAGCATAGAACTAACCTGAGTAATGCTGGGTCGCATCTTAGCCCTCCCTCTCTATGGGTTCCCGCCTTGTCGTGGCGAGGGGGCATAGTACCCGGGTAGGGGCACCCGGTGAAGCTAAGAGGAACCCACTGGGCCGGTCTGTTGCAGACTGGCCGGCCCGAGAGGGACCGCTGTCCCGGGCTCGCTTTCGAGCCCGCAGCCAAGCGGTCAGGCTGCGTCCCATGACGCAGCCACACTGAAGGCCGCGGAGGGAGAGGACAGTCGGTATTCCGACCGCCGCTGTCCCTATCCTCCGCGCCCTTGCGGGGCCGTCCCCGCTAGATGGCGGCGTGGAGGGGCCGCAGGGGAAGAGGAGTGTCAGTATTGCGGTGCGCTGCGCTCCCTATCCTCTGCGGCCGGAAGGGAGGAAGATGTCGGACTTCACGAGATCAGGGGTCCGACGCCGGCGGGGCGGTTGGGTTGTGGCCGCCCCGTCGCCAGCCCTGTAGTTCCGGGCGTATAGAAAAGAATAGGACTACGGTATCCCCTGCCTGGCGTATAAGGCGTTCTAAAAGGGGTCCTTGGGGTCGTGGGTGTCGGAGTGGGGTCCCCGGCACCTGCTTGGACGGCCCCGGGAAGGGCGGCGGTTACCCTATGGCCTGGTAACTGCCGCCGGTGAAGGAGGTCGCTGGGGCAGACACACCACCGTCGGCCCCGAGCCGGAGTCCGACAGGACCGATCGCTTGGGCGGGTCCTGATGCAATTCCTTCGGGTACTCCCGGGACCCGCCCTGCACGCGACACGGAGGTCATCATGGGGGTTTAGTCGGTAAGAGTCCGACACTATCCCGTTCGCTGTCCCCATGGCGGCGGGGGGTCCATGAGGATTCCCACATGTAAAAAAAAATGAAACAAAAAAAAGGAATCCTTAGCCCTTTCATTCACCGGAGATTCTCGGCCCATGTAAACATATTTTTATCCCGCTGCTATTTTGGATATGTTGAAAGAACAAAATCGATGTTAAACTGGCAAATTAAGGCTGGAGACGCTGTGAAGATTATTTTTTAAGGAAACGCCGCCACTGACATGGTATAAAAGTAGTTTTTAAACATGGGTATATTCAAGTTTCAGCTCGCGAACCCTCCACGACACATGTTAACTGTGTCAATAATGTCGGGGCATAACAACGAGCTGAAAGTTTATATTCGGCGCTATAATACCCGTTAAAAAATTTTTGTGAAGATTGCTAAGATCTTGTGTTGTATGAAACGCAACGAGCAGTTTTCTAAAAAAGTTAGTCTGTCAAATATAGTAAGAAAAGAAAGAGATGAATCTACTTTATTCTATAATCGTTCGATGTTCCGACTCGCTCTTTTATGGTAATGTTTTTTTTAAAGAAAATTCCTTATTTAGTAGAGCACTTACAGTCGGCGTCACGTAAGAAGCAAATTTTGACAGGTCGAAACAGATCACAGTGGCGTGCAATTGGAGAATGTCCAGCAGTGGGCAAGTATGGGATGATGATGATGTGTTCTACGATGGAGTACACTTATTCATTAGGTACACCTATTCACCCCAGTGACTTGAAGACGTTCAGACTGTACTGCGCAGGAAACACAGACCCCGGCAAGTCATTCCACATCCTGGCGGTTCGCACTATGAAAGTAGACGGAATCCGTTTAGTTCGCGTAAATGGTAAATCCACCTGGTATGGATGACGTTTTGCCGTTCTCCTGGTTCTCTTATTGTAAAAACGCGATGGGGGTATTAGGTTATGCAACTCCGTAGCATACTCTCCGAAATTCACCCGATAGAAATGTCAGTAGTAAAATAGGTAGGTAATAGCTATAAAAAATAAATAAGCAATACATTTTCTGTATCAAAAAACCGTGAGAACAATACCGAATATTGAAATCAGTATTATGTATGTAAATAAATCTTCTAATAACTCAATGTTAACACATTGAAGGACAATGAAATAGACACAATAGTATTTTTATTGTTATGACGGCTATAACCATTGACTATCCACCAAAGTGTTAAGATAACTCTTAATATTAAGTTCCAATTTTCGCACCCATTGTTATTGTAAAAAAAATCAATGGCATGTTTTCTGTATTTAATAGCTATGTCTTAGATGTCCTCAATAAAATAAAATAAATAAATGTTACAACTTTTTATACACACCTTATGTACTCACGTATATAATTCAAGAACAATACAGGATGATTTAAAAATATCATTTCGAGCCGCAGTCTACTGTTTCTTTAGACCCTAACTAGCTTTTCCCGCAAACATTGTTTTTCGTATATACATTGCTACAGCGGTTTAGATTTTACATACAAAAGGATTTCCGTGTTAATTTCCGTTCCCGTGGGAATTTCAGAAATTCCTTTCTTAGTGCACCCCTACGATACCTAAGCCACGTCTCTTCCAAATATCAAGTGTCTACATTTAGCCGTTTGGGCTGTGCGTTGATATGTCAGTCAGTCAGTTTCTCCTTTTATATATTTATAAAGTCTCCAAGTGTCAATGATCCCGTCAACAATTATGAGAGTAAAAAAACCAAGTCGCCTCCCGCTGTCTGTCCCTATGTATGCTTAGATCTTAAAAACTACGCAACGTATTTTGATTCGGTTATTTCAAGTAGATAGAGTGATTCTTGAGGAAGGTTTGTGGTTTGTTAGCTCATCATCAGCTACATGACGTACACTGCTGGACGAGGGCCTCTCCCAATGACTGCCAGGATCATTTAGGAGGAAATGCTAGTAATCGTCACGTTTGGCAGGCGGGTTGTCGATCGCAGTGGTGTTGTTGTTTAACTCACAGAGAGCGCTGCTGCCCGTCCTCTGGAGGGTTCCCTCGGTCGCCTCTTACGGCCCCCACTACGGGGAAAGTTGCACTGGGGTAGTGACACATGTGTTCTAGGTGGGTAGGTATGTATGTTTAATGCATATAATAGCAAGGAAACACTGTTAACCCTTAGCTGCATAGTGATGTAATACTACATCAGTATAATTTTCCTCGAATTTTTTTTTTGTAGCTGTCCCATCTACAGATTTTTTATTTTAATCATTGTCAAAGGTACAACTAATACGTATGAACGCTGTTTTGACTTAGACCACTTTTAATTTTAAATTTTTTTTTCATTATGTAGGCCACATAATTTAAGAAGGATAGGTTTTATTCAGACAAAAAAATCATGCAGTTAAGGGTTAATAATGTATAGGTATTGGCAGAACAACGTTTGCCCGATCAGCTAGTATTTTTTTTTTTTCAAAAAAGAACAGACTTCAACCAGAATTAGTTTCCTCTACGATTTGTAAAATCCACCTCTATATATCTGGCATCGTTTTAGCAAGCTGAAGTGGTAGTGGGCCGGCCATATCAGCCGTAGAACCGATGACCGTTGGGGAAAACGAGTTCTCGAGTGGAGACCGCGCCTCGGCAAACGGAGTGTAGGACGCCCTCAGGCAAGGTGGACTGATGATATACGCAAGATGGCTGGCAGAAGCTGGATGCGAGAAGCCAAAAACAGATCACAGTGGCGTGCAATTGGAGAGGCCTATGTCCAGCAGTGGACAAGTATGGGCTGATGATGATGATGATATATCTGGTATGCCATTATCCAAACCGAACTTCCATAAATGAAAACCACCTTTGAAATAACAATTCTTTCCAACAAAAAAGTAATCATCAAAATCGGTTCAAAAACGTCGAAGTTATCCCCGAACGAACATAAAAAAGCATATAGAGCGGTAAAAGGTCTTAGAAACGTTGTTTGGCTCAAAGTTCTTCATATTGACGACTATAGGTAGCAGTCGAACTGTAAGTCTCCTTTATTAAAGTCGCTTTTAAAACCACAGTCAGCTGATCGAGTTTATATAGGGAGGTCGGTTTTTTTTCATTCGCCCTGTATAACAGGTGATGTGTTCACTCGAGTGGGGAAAACAATAAAATTACTAACGTACACTGGAAGCGCTCATTCCCACTCTCTTACATCGGTTTTTGAACCGTGACGATAACGTTGCGATTCCTTCCATAGTTTTCTTATCTGTGCGTTTAGCACGCACACGCGTACAGTTGTCTTGAAACGCTGTCTCTTTCTATTGCGCGTGTCAGTAATACCTGTTTAATTCTAGTCAGTAATATTCTATAGGTCACCCAGCAAACATTGTTTTGCCAATAATATACATTATTAACAGTCCTTCTCTGCTATTTTATGTATTAATTATACATGTAAACCTTCCTCATGAATCATTATATCTACTAAACAAAACCGCTACAAAATCCGTTGCGTAGTTTTAAAGATCTGAGCATACATATGGACATACATCGGGAGGCGACTTTGTTTTGTATTATTTTCCTATCAATATCAATGTAAATTTGATTTAAGTTTAAAATTAGCCTTAATTAAAAGGCAAGATATTATTATATTGCACCCAAAAGCTTTAGTAACATTTGACTTTGTAGGTGTGTGCCATGTTGGCTAAAAATGAATACCTATAGACTCGATCGAGACAACTAGAAAAAAATCCCGCGTTTACGGTGAAATATTGCGCGTATCTCTGCCGGACGAAACAGACTGGAGCACGCTGGCGGTTGTTATCTTAAACACTCTATTGCTACTCCGACACGGGCAACAGTAAGAAATAGCGCTTCGAGACAAATCTTCCCGTCCATACTAAGCGTACAGTAGTAAAAATTTTATGTACTAAACATTATCTACATTTTTCATTTGCATTGTTTCCGATTTACTTATGCAATATATAACTTTGCTTGTTGCGTCTGCGATGTTATGACATACAATACTGAGAAGTTATATGTAACGCGGAGGTCTTCGCTTGTTTTGTGAAATTTCGCATAAATTATGACTTATTTAGCTGAGAGAAATGTATAATGCCGTGTGGTGACGGCGAATAGAATACATGTGTCACCACCCCAGCACAACTTTTCCCGTCATGGGGGTCGTAAGAGACGACCGAGGGAGCTCTCCAGAGGACGGGCAGCAGCGCTCTCTGTCAGTTAAACCACAACACCACTGCGATCGCCAACCCGCCTGCCAAGCGTGGCGATTACTGGCATTTCACCCCAAATGACGGATCTCATTGGGGGAGGCTCTCGTCTAAAAGTGGACGTTATGTGGCTGATGATGATGAATGTATAATGCCGGATGTATAATTCGTATACTTGCCGGAGTCTGTGTTTCCTGCGCAGTACGGTCTGAAGGTCTTCAAGTCACTGGGGTGAATAGGTACCTAATGAACAAGTGTGCTCGTAGACCACATCGCTGCTTAAAATCAGGCAGGATGGTAGTCAAACGCTTGTTCTTAATGATTAAAAAAAATACATGCTGGAGTGTAGGACGCCCTCAGGCAAGGTGGACTGATGATATACGCAAGATGGCTGGCAGAAGCTGGATACGAGAAGCCGAAAACAGATCACAGTGGCGTGCAATTGGAGAGGCCTATGTCCAGCAGTGGACAAGTATGGGCTGATGATGATGATGATGATGGATGCATTGTCTAAGTTGATTATGAAAAAAAAGTTCATTTTTGTAGCAATATAGGGCAGGTGACCCGGTTTTGACCGTTTTAAGACTTTTGTAGACTTTGAGGCTATATCATTTTTCAGTTTTTGTTATTACGCTATACCCTTTTTCACTGCTGAAGAGCCCTGACAGTTTATTACATTTCTTCATTAGCGCGTCTTTTTCAATACATCTTAAAAATGAACTAAACTACAATTTGAAATGAAATATTAGTCCTTCAAAAAATGTTGTTTTGCTGAAATGTGTGTCAATACACTTCATTGTGTGAAAACATCATCAAATGTCAGGGTACAGCCATGAAAAATGGTATAGGTAAAGTCTAACCTACATTTTTAAACATCCCCAAGGACATAAATCGTATGTGAAGTGTAGGTAGGAAGGTATTTTCGATTTATTTAGACGGATATATAAGAACGAGCAGGCGCCATTCACGGCCCCTGAGTGGCAACGGCGGTAGCGTAGTGACCAGGGTCACTACGACATCGTGCGCTGGGGGTGCGTAGATCGCCCCCATTCCGGTGACGGTCCGCGAGGGCCTAGCGCGGCTGGGGCCACCCTTGGACGTAGTGGCTCAGGCTGTTCCGGGGGCCCCGGCAATAACGCGGGAGCGGTCACCATGGGATTTTAGTGGGTGCGAGTCCCACATAACCCCGCCGCTATTCCCGTTAGCGGTGGGGTATCCATAACGGATTTCCCCGCGATAAAAAAAAGGGCAGTTTCTAGAAAATTGTTTTACTAGATTGCATAACAAATAAAAAACAGCTATATAGCTGTTTTTACTGATGGATAATAAAAGTAGCTAGTATGTTGCAGGAAATCCCTCTTTATGGTTGCCTGCTATAAATAGAAATCTTTAGGGCAATATTTATAAAACAAACAATTATTGTTTCATCTCAAAATCTTACTTAACGTAACTGCTACAGTACTATGAGCTATTTTCTATTAACTTTTGCGATAAAAAAAATCACAAATAAATATTTTTATAGCTTCATGGGCCATTATTTTTATTCTTGAATAATACAAAACGTAGTACAAATACTGTGTGTAAAGAACCCCGGGCAATGGTCTTAGAAACGTTGTTGGGCTCGTCGATATGAACAAGTTTTACTATGGGGAGAATGTAGAGAAAGGACATTTTTTTTTCGTATACATACAAAATATCATCTCCGGAGGCAAAAAATTTACTATTTTCATATTTTGTATTAAGATGAAAAAGACTTTTTTCCTTTCCCATATTGTCACCATAGTAAAAGTTGTTCACATTGACGAGAACAACAACGTTTGTAAGACCATTTCTCGGGGTCCTTTTACACTTTGTATATACACACATGAAAAATGTCTAGGGATCAAGTACATTTTAGAAGATTGCAATCAAGAATATATTTTACAAAAACTGAATTCATTCATAATTTATTCAAAATGTGGTGATAAGTCATTGATACAGGCATGGGAATTAGGTAGGAGACCAATCCAGAAGATTAGATTTGATTTAAATAAATTAGATTAATTTAGAGCTAAAGTTGGAGTAGTTATTTAATGTTGTTATGTTATGAAAAGTTATTTAAAAAAATAACGTTTCATTTTTTCTTTAATTCTTTTATCTGCGCAAGGAAAATGTTGTGTCTAAAAAAAAGTATTCTTAAAGGCTTTTCGAGTAAATTGCAAATTTTATTTATAACTTCGGCAAGTCTATAAATAAGTATGAAACCCTTCTCGGAGCGAATCCTTCCACTCGGTCGGCTTTGTATTTCCTAAAGGGCTTGTTTCCCGTCAAAAACCTGGTTTGTTCTTTTTTTTATCAAAACATAATTCTTCACAGAGGATTAAGACGTTTAGCGCCGAATCCAATTATTTTTTTAAAGATTTTATATTATTATTCACTCATCATTATACCGTTGTTAATTGGTAATTGTTTTGTATTAGAGGAAATTATTGTAAATTGCAGCTTGAGCCGAGAATTAATGCAAAAACTGATAATGCGTTCAATAATTTTTATTTTTTATCAAGAATTGTCAGGAAATTTTAAAAAGATTTTTTTTAACACATTGTACAAACGTTTGATCACCATCCTTATTTATATATTTATATTTTTTAAAAGTCCGAAATTCTTATTCAACAAAAATCAGTTTATCCTTATATTTCTCTAAAGAAAGACAAAGAGAGAAGCTAAATTCTAAGGAGGTAAGTGGACGCAAACCGTTTGGTTCGCGTAAATGATAAATCCACCTGGTATGGACGACGTTTTGCCGTTCTTCTGGTTGTCCTATTGTAAAAATGCGATGGGGGAATTAGGTTATACAACTCCGTAGCACACTCTCCGAAATGCACACGATAGAAGACAGATAGCCTCGCTAGATACCTACTAAATTCCATTAGTCCATTCCCAAATACAGGAATCAAACCGGATTCCCTTCTGCCCGAAGCCAGACATCCAACTAATAACACCTTCAACGGTCTACCTACTGTACCTATACAGGGTGTTAATTTTAACACTATTCGGAACCACAAAGTTCGTACCAACACCAAAACTTTGGCCATATCCTTAAGCTATGTTTCTATCCAGTACCTAGTAGGTACAGTGGACTTCATAAATATGTGTGTAAATATAGTTGCTAAAACAAGAATAAAAATGTATAAATACACTTCACGCCTTTTAATCCCAATGCGGGGTAGGCAGAGGCACTTGCTATTTATAAAAAATATATAAATAAATAAAAAATGTAACTCCAGCCCATCGCCGTTGAAGGGTTCACACACCTTGTGGTGTGCGAGTTCCATCACGATGTCCTTCACCGTACGAGCGTTGCGTACATATCTGAAAAATAATCCCATTGGTAGACGCTCAGTAGCCGGACTCGAACCCGCGACCTCCCGGTTACGTATCAAATATCCGACCAACTAGACCACAGACGCTTCGCTTCGAATAATAATGTTCAGTTATTTATAATTTAATAGTATAGTAGGTATAACTAGTTTTCAATGAACTAACATGCGACGGGAATATTTAAATAAGGTTACAATAAATATTTACGCACTTATTTTGAAGCCTCGGAAATGTTCATATACACAATACACACATCAAAAGTGTCTAGGGATCAAGTACATTTTAGAACATTGCAATCAATAATATATTTTACAAAAACTGAATTCATTCATAATTTATTCAAAATATGGTGATTTAAGTCATTCATACAGGCATGGGGAATTAGGAAGGAGACCAATCCAGAAGATTAGATTTGATTTAAATAAATTAGATTTTTTTAGAGCTAAAAATGTTCCCTAGACACTTTTGACGTGTTATGAACTTGACTGTAACCACCCGTAATATAGTAATCTGTATTCGAAATGCAAAAGTTCGCAATAGCGCAGTTAAGTTACCCTATTGTTTTAAAGTGCCATGCCCGGCAATGCTTTTGTCCTTCGGTTAACTGCAGTTTCATTCGGCCAGGTTGTAAAAGCATTGTTTTCCACGGCAATTTAGCATTTAATAATGTAAAATAGGGTTTAAATCGGTCACGGATGGAACGGACGCTGGTGTGAAATATTAATTCAGCTACCAATAGGCGAAAGGTCACAACACTTGGCTTTTTGATGACGAATAATGACCCTTAAGTGCTCCTCAGATCAGTCGGTAATTAAGCACATATTCCCTTTTTTTTTATAATCACTATGAACAAGCGTTTGAACACCATCCCGCCTAATGTTAAGCAGCGATGTGGTCTACGATGGAGCACACTTGTTCAGTAGGTACCTATTCACCCGCGACTTGAAGACCTTCAAACTATACTGCGCAGGAAACACAGACTCCGGCAAGTCGTTCCACATCCTGGCAAACCGTTTGATTCGCGTAAATGGCAAATCCACCTGGTATGGATGACGTTTTGCCGTGTGCCGTTCCAATGAAAATAATGTTATGATTCGCCTTTTTTTCTTATCCCATGCTGATCTGGGATGGTAATAGAATGCGTCAGCTGTCTTTCTTCCTGGCATGTCGTAGGATCCGACTATGGAATTGGAGATTCAGGTTTATTCAGGAAACGATTCAACAACATCCATCACCAAAGTCATCGATATAGCTCATCGTTTTAGCAAGCTCAAGTGGCAGTGGGCCGGCCATATTAGCCGTAGAACCGATGACCGTTGGGGTAAACGAGTTTTCGAGTGGAGACCGCGTCTCGGCAAACGGAGTGTAGGACGCCCTCAGGCAAGGTGGACTGATGATATACGCAAGATGACTGGCAGAAACTGGATGTGAAAAGCCGAAAACAGATCACAGTGGCGTGCAATTCGAGAGGCCTATGTCCAGCAGTGGACAAGTATGAGCTGATGATGAGTTAACAACCTGTAACTAAAGGTCCATATTGACGTTATTAACTCCTTCCTATTCTGAATGTGGCTGAAGAGGCCGTGGTTATAAGCCTCTGTCCACCCCATTTTGGGAATTACGACAGACATGACAGAATTTAAACTTAAATATTAATATTATTAAATTCTCTTCAAAACCCATCAGGTACTCATTATCCATCCATCCTACTTACTACCTATGATAAATGCGAAAAATGGAAGGATGGATGTTTGTCCATCTTTCACGCAAAAATTACTGAAATGATTTTGATTAAACTTGGCATCATTGTAGCTTATAAGCTAGAATAACACAGGCTATAAGGTATATTGATAAAACAACGTTTGCTGGATCACTTAGTACCTGCTATTATAAAAGCGAATGTAAAGCTGTTTCGCTTTCAAGCCGTGCACTTTGGCTATTTAAATGACATTTAGTAGGTATACACATAGTTTAGAGCCTGAGAAAGGACATACTTTTTAACCCTATTTTGTGGGACGCGTCACTAAATAGAAAGTGTAGTATGTAGTGTGATAGTATGTATGTAATACCCCAATGAAATCGCGGGGCGTACACGTTTATTCTGAAAGTTTCGAACAAAAACACACGTTTCAGCTATTTTTGACAAGCGTTTTTTAATGAAACGCGCACAGACATTATAACTCAATATTGTCCACCGGGTATACGTATAGGCACCAATATACACAGATTACAACGTCGAGTAAAATAACAAAGATTATATTCGCACCTATATACTCGGTGACAAATATTAAGCAAATAGTTGTTCTTAAATACCAGCGTCACGGGCAACCGTGGCAATATGCTGAGTCGGCGTCTCTTTTTTTCTGACAGACACAGGAACGATAGATAGGAATGCTGCATTTAACATGTACTGTATGTGTAATCCATTGTACTGAATTATTGTTTGTGTGTCTAAATAAAAAAATGGAACAATGAGGTTCTATTCTCCACCTCCTCAGCTGTCAATATCACAAAATTACGTTTCCAAAATCATCATGCCAAGCGTGCGAGGTTGTCGCACGCATCCTCAACAATTAGTGCCAATTAGGTAGTGGGGTGGACAGAGACTACAGATGTACCTCTATCCATGTCAACAACAATAGATGCATCACGGGAGACCGAGCAAGGCTAGACAAATTGAGTAGGTAGTGTGTAAGCTTTGCTTAGATTGATGAAGGACTAGCTAGAGATGTGGGTATGAATTAACATAGAATTTACATTTATGCATGATTTATAAACGGAATTCGAGCATAAATATGTCTTAATCTGTGTATATCTGTAATAAGGTTGTAATTTATCTCTCCACGAAATTTCGTCAAAATCCGTTTAGTATTTTTTTCCGTACTTAACATTACAGAAGAAGACAGAAAAAAATAACGTTTATAGAGTTTTCAAGATTTTGACAAGCCTACACTTTTGGGAAACAAAAGAACTTTCCCATTTATTCCCGTTCTCGTGGGAATTTCGGGAATTCCTTTCTTAGTGCACCCCTATGGTACCTAAACTACGTCCGTTCCAAATTTAAAGAGCTTGTGCTATCCAACGTCATAATTAGATAAGTTTTTATAACTGGGTGCTCAATCTGTGTTGGACGAATAAATGCCTTTTTCTTTCTTTCTTTCTTTCTCGTTTAGCTGTTTGAGCTATGCGGTGATATGTCAGTCAGTCAGTCAGCCAGTCAGCTTCTCGTTTTATATATGCAGATGTATGTTAAAAAGTAACAACACACTGACAGAAGACATTTGACATTTCAAATGCTTGTGTTATTGTTTTCATCACTGGCGCACAAGGCTTCAACAAGCTCGCGCCACGCCTTCCTGTCCCCCCGAGACTTGTACGGCCTCGCTTCAGCTCAGCCCTCCAACTCGTCGCTCACTCACAATGCTCCGAACTCAGTGCAAAAACAACTCGACATGCCATACTAAACTGACGTTTGGAAAAAAACGATATGAATAATAACATACATACATACACTTCACGCCTGTCTCCCAGAGGGGTAGATACTACAGATCTCCATTTGTCACGCTCCTGACATACCCCTTTCGCATCATCTACATTCATTACATCTTTTCATACATGACCTCCGGTTTCGAGTACTTTTCACGCCACCTTCGGACAGGACATCACCAATTTGGTCTGTATATGTCCTTCTGGGGCGACCTCTATTCACCCGGCCCATTACATAAATCTCTTTCGTCAATCGACTTTCATCCATTATCTCCATAAGCCCATATTAATAATAATTCACAACTTAAAGAAAAAAGAACCGACTTCAACCAGTAAAATTTGATATAATACTTATATCGATGGTCCCTATTAAGAAAATCGGATCTACAAAACGAAACATGTTCTGGAGAGAAGATAGAAGTTAGTTTTGGATACACACATCAAAAGTGTCTAGGGATCAAGAGCATTGTTAGCTCTAAAAATATCTTATCAGTACCACGACACATAACGATACCTAAGCGAAAACTTGCGATGATATTGTATTATGATTAGTTCATTGATTATAGTTACTAAATTAACCATACAACCAGACAGTTTATTTCTAAATACTCCTATATTTATGTTTATTAGCTACTCATAGAGTACACCGGACGTTGGTAGAGAAACGACTCATTCAACAATAGCCGAGAGAGTCGATCTTGGTTTAAGTCCTCGGCTCGTGTTGTGGGCCCCACCCTGTATATGTATGTATATAAAAGAAAGTCGTGTTAGTTGCACTATTTATAACTCAAGAACGGCTGAACCGATTTGGTTGAAAATTGGTGGGGAGGTAGCTTAGAACCAGGAGACGGACATAGGATATTTTTTATCCCGTTCCTGTGGGACGTGTCACTATATATACATATATATATATATATATATTGTGTTATAGTTTGTATGAAGATTGAATACTGAAACTACGCTACTTGTGTTTGGTATCAGACTCCGAATAAAATGCATCGAACGCCCCCGGGTGCACCTTCCGTTTGGGGGCTTCCATACGAAAATATTTGTTGCTCCTTTTCTAAGAATATGTCCTCCATTCCACTATGATTTGATTATTACACCCTGAGCCTTGACACACTTAATGATAAAAAATATATTAAAAAACACGCTCAGTACAACTCAAACTGAACTCCGTTGCTGTAGATCCTGGTACTAACACAGGAATCACAGTGGTGGGAAAGTTGTTATAAAATCGTTGGCCGCCATATCAAGTTAAGCAAAATATCATTGTAAATGCTACGTAGGTATTTAAGGATGAGTATCCCGCAGTGGCGTGCACACCGTATAGGCAAAAAGACACTGCCTGCCTACCGTAGTATTTTGGCTTCGACCTAATAATAGAGTTGTTGCTAGATCTTTTTTGTTGTACTCACGACATAGGCTAACAAAGGTCCTGTGTTTTGTGGGTGAATAGATAGGTAGGTACCTATATTTCGTAAAGACAAGTTACCTATACATAGGTGTCAATCCGTGGGGATTAATGCCTACCTTGTCGTAAAAGCCAGTGCACGCCACTGGTATCCCGTAGCCTTTAACTTCACTTATCTTCGCAGTGCACTCCGTTGAAAGCGCAATCAGTGTGAATATCCACTTACTAACTACCCCTTCGGGAGCGTAGATTTTCTTGCAGACATCATTAAACTAAGTCGTACTTGTCATAGCGTCTGTGGTCCAGTTGGTCGGATACTTGACTTGTAACCGGGAGGTCCCGGGTTCGAGTCCGGCTACTGGACGTCTACCAATGGGACTCTTTTTCAGAGCCTATGTACGCAACGCAACGCTCGTACGGTGAAGGACAACATCGTGATTAAACCCGCACACCAAAAAAAAAAAAATACACTTCACGCCTTTAATCCCAAAGAGGGGTAGGCAGAAGCATTTGCTAAAAGCAAGTAAGGTGTGTGAACCCTATAACGGCGATGGGCTCACCCCCTGTCACGTTGGGTTAAATACGCTTGGTGAACTGTGGGTACTTGCTTTAGCAAGTGCCTCTGCCTACCCCTCTTTGGGATTAAAGGCGTGAAAGGTAGAGTACTTGTCAGTGCGGACAGGGCACTTTTTAAGAGAATATATCCCTTCTAAAAGTATATATATATACATACACTTCACGCCTGTCTCCCAGAGGGGTAGGCAGAAAATACAGATCTACATTTGTCGCGGTTCTGACATACGCCTTTCGCTTCATCTACATTCATACATCTTTTCATACATGACCTCCGGCTTCGAGTACTTTTCACGCCACCTTCCGCCAGGACATCACCAGTCGATGCATGTCTTTATAAAACTCTTTCGTCAATAGATTTTTATCCATTCTCTCCATATGCCTAACGAAGTATGCGCTTTCAATTCAAACGAATAAACAAAAAATCAAACCTTTCCTTTTTATAGATTTCCCACGGGAACAGCTTAAACCACCAGTAATACCGAGTGCACAGCTAGGTTTACATTTACAGCTAGGTATACACATTGAAAGAGTTACTTTGTCTTGTCTGTCTGTTAACTACGAGTAAGACAGTTTATAAAACCATATACATTTTATCGTTTAAAATTCTTTCTGGTTTACACAATGTAGTGTAAGTTGCACGTACTTTACACAGCGTTCTTTGTAATTTAATATTACTTACCAAGTGCAGATTTTTGTTTGTATGAAACTAAACCAAAAGTGTATGTTCTTAGGATACCTATTTGAAATACCTAACTTCTTTAATGTATCCTTTTGACATTTCAAACTTTTGATATTAATCAATCAATGCATTGCCGCGTCTCGGCAAACGGAGTGTAGGACGCCCTCAGGCAAGGTGGACTGATGATATACGCAAGATGGCTGGCAGAAGCTGGATGCGAGAAGCCGAAAACAGATCACAGTGGCGTGCAATTGGAGAGGCCATGTCCAAACTGGTAACTGAACTTTACGGAATACAGGTACCTACGTAATCTACTCACCCACAAAACACAGGATTTCCTTAGCCTAAGTCAAAAAAATATGTAGCAATAACTGTAATACTCTGGTTGGGTCGCCAAAATATTAAGGTAGGCAGTGTATTTTTGCCTGTATGGTGTGCACGCTACTGCCTCCTAGCATTTATCACACAAATAAACTGATTGCCTCTCGCCTCTGGCTTGAAGAGTTATTTTATTTTTTAGTTTTGTACAAAGGTTCCACGGGAAAAAATATTTTTAATCGTGGTCTGAGTGTTTCGCTAGTAAGTAAAAAATACACTTTTGTAAACTAATTAATCCCGATACAAAATATTTTCTCGCAAGGCAAAAATTCTCTATTTTGTATGGGGGTGGTGAAAAAAATTTTTTGCGTTTCCCCGCATTGTCGCCGTAGTAAAAGTTGTTCATATTGACGAACCCAACAACGTTTCTAAGACCATTGCTCGGGGGTACTTTTACACGCAGTAGTTTGTCAAAATTGTCAAGTGTACGTACACTGTGTAACATAAGGCTTTCAATATTCTGCCGTGATTTCTAAAAAGGCAGTTTTCTGACATATCACCGATATTGGGTTATTTAGCTGTATGAGATCAGGAAAAGGCGCGTGTTCCTATTTAATCGGATTTGTCCTATTTCTTCTAGTTCCTGAAATATTATGTTCATGAAAAGCAGTCAAATCGTTATCAAGTAATACAATTAATTTACTAAAGTGGAAACTGCTTTTGCGATTATCTCGAAAGTGAATATTGTCAGATGACGGCCTTTTTAAAAATCACGGCAGTATTGTAGACAACATATAAAAATATTATATGAAAAGACGTAACTATTCCGTAGAAAAATCACGTGACACTTTTTTACTCTCTACGAAAAAAAAAACTACGTAATCCAAAGAGGGATTTGACCTTTTTAATAGAACCACTATTTAAGTAAAGTACATACACCTGGTATAAAATTTCACTAACATGTCGCTGCGGGCAGCAAATTATTAATTACATAAGCAGGTTTTGTGGTCGGCAAATCTACCTATCAACCATTATAAGATTAACTTGCCTACATATGAAATACACAGTAAATAGAGCTCTATTCAACACATAATACTGTTCACATTGGTTTAATTACTGACAGATTACGCTGAGATGTGTCACGCACGCCAAGTGAATTAAAAAAAATGTTACTCTGTAATATGTTTTTATTATTTAATTTACTCTCTCAACTCTGTTCACGCGTTGCTGGCCGCAAATAAAGTGACCAGTAAAAAAAACGGTAGCAATAAGTAGGTGGGTAAACCTGCATGGAATCATTATTCAATATTTAAAATAGACATATCAAAACAAAGTCGCCTCTCGCTGTCTGTCCTTATGAATGCTCAAATCTTTAAAACTACGAAACAGATTTTGTAGCGATTTTCTTTAGTAGATAGAGCGATTGAGGAAGGTTTACATGTGTAATACATGCATATAACCGCAGAGAAACACTGTATATAGGCAAAACAACGTTGAGTTCGCCAGTACAAACTAAAACCAATACTTTTTTTATTAATTATTTCTTTCTAGTGGAACAACGTGTTTTGTAAGTGCAAATGTTTTATTGCTATTTTTTTTCTAAAATACCAGTTACCAGCCTATCAATTGATTGGTCGACTGATGGGTTAAATACTGTTGTATATCTGTTTTCGGCTTCTCGCATCCAGCATCTGGCTCTATCTCTGCCAGATATTTTTTTTTTATCACTAAGCGATTGGTGAACAAGCATTTGACCACCATCCTGCCTGATGTTAAGCAGCGATGTGGTCTACGATGGAGCACACTTGTTCTTTAGGTACCTATTCACCCCAGTGACTTGTAGACCTTCAGACTGTACTGCGCAGGAAACGCAGACTCCTGCAATTCGTTATTAATTAATTATTCGTTACACATCCTGGCAGTTTGCACAATGAAAAGTATATTTCTGTGAAAGTATATTTCTGAACCACCCGTGCATATCCGCGCACGGGGCCTTTTACTAATGAAACTAATCGGTGACGACCACCGAAGCCAGCTTCTCCACAAACGCTAGAATCCTCGACTGTACCAATGAAATCAATAATTACTTAAGTGCCACCCAAATATTAACTAGGTCATAATCATCATTCGCTAATTACTGAAGCGTGTCACCGCATCAATCATCAATTAGATACTGTGAGATTGATTGACAATATGGACGGACGCATTCCTCTGTAATCAGAATACAATTTGGCGGTGTCCTGTGACGTCACGGCTATGACGTTATGGCTGAAGTGAGATGATATGTGTGAAGCAATTGTGTATTAATTCCTACAGGATACTGAAGATCGTAGGGATACTTTTCATGTAGCTCATAGAATAAAATAAAATACGCTTCACCCCTTTTAATCCCAAAGCGGGGAGGAACTTGCTAAGCAAATTCCCACGGTTCACCAAGGGTATTTAACCCAACGTGACAGGGGGTGAGCCCATCGCCGTTATAGGGTTCACACATGGATTTCATTACGATGTTGTACTTCACCGTACGAGCGTTGCGTTGCGTACATAACTAGTATAGACTTCAACCAGTAAAATTTGACATAATATATTATGTGGTTTTCTCATGGATGCCATTGTCGGAACTGAACCAAATGTATATGGGACCAAACGGAAGCATCAGCTTTCAAATTAAAAAAAACATCATCATCATAACAAACATAAAATAAAATACAGACGAATTGAGAACCTCCTCCTTTTTTGAAGTCTGTTAAAAATAATTTCCAAGCCACTAAAGATGAATGTGCAGACATTGATGAAATTTTATCGCTCATTCTCTAGAAATATAATTAAATGGCCTACAATGTGATGAAATGGCGCCTCCAGTGGAGAAATGCTATAAAATAAAGTCGTAAAATCAATGCCTGCTTACTAAAAGCGTAATAAGATAGCCTTCTGTAAAATATATCTTGATCTAAACAAATGCTGATTGTCCTTTGAACCATGGATCAGGGTAAAATGGTTTTCTTTTAGAACACCAATAACGAGCAATGTAAACGCAACAAGTGATTACGTATGTCTAGTTATTCCATTTTTACCGCAAAATACTTGTGAAATGCCTAAAATACAGTTTATCGTACATGCTATGCCGTAGCAACGTTTTACAACACTAAAGAATAAACAGAATAGTTCAAAGCCTTGGGGGAGAATTCAGGACCTTCAACTGATGTTGAATGACCTAGCTGATTCTTCTCTACGGATCGGCCTACGGATTAACTTGGACAAAACCAAGGTCATGTTCAATTAACATGCCACCGGAACCGATTTTAGTACACGGCACCGTTCTCGAAGTTGTTCAGAAATATGTATACATTGGGCAGACATTGCAGTTGGGTAGAAACAACTTCGAGGACGAGGTAAACAGAAGAATTCAGCTGGGTTGGGCAGCATTTGGGAAGTTACGTCGAGTCTTAACATCAGCGATCCCACAGTGCCTGAAGACAAAAGTCTTCAATCAGTGTGTCCTACCTGTAAAGACATACGGAGCTGAGACGTGGACACTGACGGCACGGCTGGTCCACAAGCTCAAAGTCGCACAGCGTGCTATGGAAAGTATGCTCGGCGTTTCTCTGAAGGATCGAATCAGAAATGAAGTGATCCGACAGAGAACCAAAGTCATCGACATATCTCATCGTTTTAGCAAGCTGAAGTGGCAGTGGGCCGGTCATATTAGCCGTAGAACCGATGACCGTTGGGGAAAACGAGTTCTCGAGTGGAGACCGCGTCTCGGCAAATGGAATGTAGGACGCCCTCAGGCAAGGTGGACTGATGATATACCCAAGATGGCTGAAAACAGTTGGAGAGGCCTATGTCCAGCAGTGGACAAGCATGGGCTGATGATGATGATGCAGAAGTTTAAACCGGGTGTTACGGCGCGAAATTAACCAAAGACAAGCATTCAGCTTACCTTCGTTATTTGCCCGACGTTTCCACACAGTTACATGTGTCGACTTTATACAATGTTCATGTGAAAGATCAACACACAAAAATTTAAAATCAGAGGTTTTATAAAATTTGCAATTTGATAGTTGTTGATCAGGAATTTAGTAAATAAGCTTCAAGTTATCTAAGGAAGAACTTAACTTAATAAAATATCTAGGAAACTGCGTAATACAAGAGGCTTGAACTAAACCTTGTTACAGTGACATCAAAGTAAGTTCCTAACAATTCCTAGGTAGTTAACTTAATTAGGACCTGAAACTACGAGTCCCCGACAAAGGTAATTCCTTTTTAATTCAAAGTCTGATAAAACTATGTAAAAACAAGCCCTCCTTTGCTGGAACGAGGTTCCCATCTAATCTATGTTACAAGGATAGTAATCTAAGAGATACGGTCTCCACTATTTGTTTATAGCAACAGTCATCGGTTCTATGGCTAATATTGGCGGTTCACTGCCACTTCAGCTTGCTAATCCGGTGAGCTATTTATTTTTTTTAATTTTATTTATTTATAACTAGTGGACGCCCCGCGATTTCATTCGCGTAATTTCAGTTCTTCATACAACGTATAACGTCCTCTATATGTATAGCGACGCGACCGGGACCGGGGTGGCTGATGAAACGCACACCACAAGGTGTGTGAACCCTATAACGGCGATGGGCTCACCCCCTGTCACGTTGGGTTAAATACGCGCGCGTGAACCGTGGGCATTTGCTTATTAAGCAAGCGCCTCTGGCTACCCCGCTTTGGGATTAAAAGGCGTGAAGTGTATTTATTTTATTTTTTGAGTAGATAATTATGTAGGTGCATATATTTCGTAAAGACAAGTTACCTATACATAGGTGTAAATCCTTGGGATTCACTGCCTACCTTGTCGTAAAAGCCAGTGCACGCCACTGCTACGAGGTACATATTGGAGTTTGAAAAAAGTTCTCTTCACAAAAATCCCCGCGAACTGAAAGTTTGTCTTCGGACGTCCGTGGAAGTGAATTCGAATGTTCCATTTGAGTTCGGACTTTAGAATTACATGAATGTAAGCTCGTGTAAGTACACGAAAGTGCTTAAATGATATGTGAAATTAATGAAAGAAGGGAAAAAAAGAAAATCCATCAATAAATTAATGGGGACGTCAAAGAAAATTCTTTGACGTTTTTCCGACAGATTTTCGGGCGGAGAACTGTCAATACTGTCATACTTTCCAAACAAAGTTTGACATTATTGACAGACGAAAAACGTCAAAGAAAATTTCACATTCAATTCCGCGCTAATTTTTAACCGACTTCAAATAAAAAGGAGGAGGTTCTCAATTCGTCTGTATGCATATATTTTTTTTTAATTTTACAAAATTAAATATTTTTATTTTCATAACTTTTTTGTTCAACGGGCAATTTTCAAGGCCCTTGTTTCTTTTAGTTATAACAGATGGCGCTAGTACATCCAGCGGGTGTTAGAGAGGATTACTGTCAACGAAATTACTAACTGCAAGCTGTCAGTATTGAAGGTGACAGTTACTTTTTTAATCGTTTGCCGCTACGATGCTACAGCGATGCAACTACCAGAGCGTATTAGAGTTTTAGGCCCCAGGATACGTGAAAAAACCCTTCCTTCCACTCGACAGCACCAAAATGAGACCACCGATGGTGTCCTATGGAAACTCTAGTCTTCACCATCGGTTTACCAGTGGCGTGCACACCATATAGGCAAAAAGACACTGCCTACCTTAGTATTTTGGCTACCCGACCTAATAATAGAGTTATTGCTAGATCCTTTTTTGTTGTCCTCACGACGTAGGCTAACGAAGGTCCTGTGTTTTGTGGGTGAGTAGATATGTAGGTACCTATGTTTCGTAAAGACAAGTTACCTGTACATAGGTGTCGATCCTTGGGGATTACAGCCTATCTTGTTGTAAAAGCCAGTGCACGCCACAGTCTTTTTGGTGGTGTCGAGTGGAAAGAAGGGATAAAAACTCTGACGCTTTAGATTGATCCTGTAAAGGTAGTTCATTTGTATGTTAACTAAATAAAAAATAAAAATCTTTTTCATACAAAATCGTATTCTCCACGTATCGATACAAACATACACCCAACAGATGTTAGTCGTAAAAGTACCGTATAGAAAACTTTCATGGAACGTTCTATTCTAGGGAATTAGGTCAGTTACCAACTTTTCATAGCCCGGCAGTACCAGCGCAGATATCTAGTGCAACAGTCTAGTTTGGTTCAGTTCAAGAGGGTGAGGGAGTGTATAGTGTGCGATACAGTCGTAATGCGAACGTCCAAGACTTACTTCGTGTGTCTTATCATCAATACATCGATACCTCGAGGTAGAAACGTCGTAAACCATATCATCAAGTTACCGTTATACAGGGTTACTTGTAACTCGACGTACTCCTGGTATGGGGTGATGGAGGAGTTAAAATGCAATAAAATAAACCTCCATATGTAGGTATGGTCGGAAATTAATGGTTCTTGAGATATTGACTTTTTTTTAATATTTCCATGAAATTCCCAGAATCTTGCATGAAAAACTTTGTAAAATAAAAACCATGAGTTATTTACTGTGATTCTTTATTTATTTATTAATTGTGAACTCACGTTTAACTATTCAAACTATAAAAACCCAAAATAAAAGAACCAAACTTAATAAAATCAACCGAAATATTTTTTTTTTTTAAACTTTGTGCTTATAACGAGAAAACATAATTATGCTCTAATTTAAAAAAAATATTATGACAAATAAAATCTAAAAAATAAAAAAATAAATACACTTCACGCCTTTAATCCCAAAGAGGGGTAGGCAGAGGCACTTGCTAGTAAAATCATTATTAGAGAGCACACATTGAGATAAACATAACAATTCTTACCATTAATTTGGCAATTACTCTTATTTTTTTCTTTTCCCCGCTAATCCCACCAAAAGAAGTTTTTGAAGAAAAAACATAAAAAATCGTTTAAAAAAATCTTACTACTTTAAGTTTTTTTTTATTATTTCATCGCTACTAACACGTAATAACAGGGTGAGAGACAAAATGTTGACATTATATGAAATGTTTAATTACGTTATTAATCATACATAGTTACATAAATATTGATAATGATACCATTTTAGAAAGCTGATAAAACGACGATGTTTTTTTAATAATTTGTACGATTGATGTCATATATTTTTTTTTAATTAGAGCATATGTTTTCTCATTATAAGCACAAAGTTTTAAAAATAAAATTTTATTTCTGTTGATTTTATCAAGTTTGGTTGTTTTATTTTGGGTTTTTATAGTTAGAATAGTTAAACGTGAGTTTACAATAAATAAAGAATCACAGTAAAAAACTCATGGTTTTTATTTTATAAACTTTTTCATGCAAGATTCTGGGAATATCTAGAAAATATTCCAGAAAGTCAATATCTCAAGAACCATTAATTTCCGACCATACATATGGAGGTTTATTTTATTGAATTTTAACTCCTCTATCACCCCATACCAGGAATACGTCGAGTTACAAGTAACCCTGTATAGACCAATCCATAGAGCGGAAAATTCTCCATAAGCCAACATTCATTACTCAATTTGACCAAAAGTGGCTTTTACGACCTTTCTACCCCGAACTATCGACATAGTATAAAACAAAGTCGCTTCTCTGTCCCTATGTAGGTATGCTTAGATTTTTAAAACTACGCAACGGATTTTCATGCGTTTTTGTTTAGATACAGTGATTCTTGAGGAAGGTTATTTTTTGTAATAATTACCAACATTATAATAGCAGAGAAACACTATAAATAATGTATATGGGTAAAAAAAAGTTTTTGTCGGTTCAGCTAGTACTTACTGTAGGTATCGGTATTAAAAATGTTAAACTTTGTCTACATAAATGAAACTACCCGAACGAAACCACGGCGAGACCGGTAGTTTATTTTAGAAAAGTGTTCAAATAAAAACACGCAAAAATTATACTTAGATTAAACGTTATTTCTACCTTTAATTGTATTAAGCAGGTAAAACGAACGGAAAACCCTCAGCTGGACTACGTTCCGTTCTCTCATCAATCACTCATTCGCAATGATAGATTGAGATGAGAACTGACAGCGCTAATTCGCTGACGCCCGCTAAATTCCCGGTGGAAAATGAAGGAACAATAAGAAAACACGTTTATTTACGTTAGCGTTGTTGTGAAGGGAATATGGAGTTCATAAAGTAATAAGTACACTTCACGCCTTTTAATCCCAAAGCGGGGTAGGCAGAGGGACTTGCTATGCAAATGCCTACCACTGTGATTTATTTATTTATTTATTTACGTTATGGTACACCAACAGAATATTACTCAATACTTTTATAATATTTGTAGTTTAAGATAGTTCTCTAGCAATATTCTTATTACAGGCGTACACTGCACTCGAGCAAATTGTATTCTTTTCTTTAAATTACTTACTATACTATTAAAAAATAACGGCGATGGGCTCACGCCCTGTCACGTTGGGTTAAATACGCTGGGTGAACCGTGGGCATTTCCTTTTATTTATTTTTTTATTTGTTTTTATTACAAAATAAACATAAACCTAATGAAATTACATTACATAAAACCAACATGACCAGTGTTGAAGGATATAATAGTTTTAAAAAAATATACATACATTAAATTGAAATTAATACAGTATGTACTGAAGTATTTCGAAAAAACACAGAACTATTGATTAAAAAAGACTTTTTTAGGTACATTAAACAAAACAATTGTTAGCGCCAGTGAGTCCAAACTAAATTGATTTATGAAAATATTTTTTTATATACGTAAAAAGGTACTTCAATATATCATCTGCCACATAACGTCCAATGCTGAACGAGGGCCTCCTTCAATGATTTCAATGATCATTTGGGGGGAAATTGCAATAATCGCCACGCTTGGCAGACGGGTTGGCGATCGCAGTGGTGTCGTGGTTTATCTCAGAGAGACTGACACAATGCTTAGCCAAGAAACCTAATTAAAGTAGGTAATAGAATAAAACACCTATTGGTACCACCTATAGGTAACACCTATGTTGTAAAAATTTTGTAAGTATAGTATGTGTTAATGATCTTGATACTTTTACGTAATTTAGATAGGCAAGTACGTGCAACTTAATAGTAATGTAGATAAAAAAATATGCATAATAAACATCAACGTCACTGATTGGATAACTAACACACAGCTCAAATGGCTAGGAAGTTAACTTATATAGCTGTAAATGTGCGTTAAGAAATGTATTTTCAAAATTCTTATCTATCTATTATGTATATAGAAATGAATTCATGTTATCTCGCTAAAACTCGAGAACTCGCTAATTTTGGTCTTGAATTACACGTGGAAGTCCAGGGAAGGTTTAAAAGGTGTATTTTTTCCAATGACAGAGGTACAAATCTTTCTACGGCAAAAGAAATGTTTGCCGGGACAGCTAGTAAATAATAAATTTAAATATTTTACAACAACACACACGTTGCCTTCATCCTCATGTTGAGTAGCTAGAGCACTTGTATTATGGAATTCAGACAATGGAATATACTTACTTAAATACATTTTTTTTTCCTTTTTAATTATAAACCAATCTTTCTTTAATTTAACATTTTATTCGCCAATAGCTTTATGTGCCGTAGGAGGTACACACTAAGAAATTAATTAATTCGCTCGATTTAAGTGATTTCGGTGAATGAGAAAACGCTTGTTTGATATCGAAATACAATCTTAATTGACGTCGGCAAAGCGTTTCCCAACAGTTTGTAATGATGATTTCGTAAATACTGTAGCGCGGTATGTTACCTCGAAAATGCAT
Source organism: Conopomorpha cramerella (assembly GCA_012932125.1). Taxonomy (NCBI): domain Eukaryota; kingdom Metazoa; phylum Arthropoda; class Insecta; order Lepidoptera; family Gracillariidae; genus Conopomorpha; species Conopomorpha cramerella. The sequence goes on from SJJU01003018.1 coordinate 26,164, forward strand.
TTCACACATACCTGCCGATAGCCATTTCACATGCAACTGATAATAACAGCGTATGTTTACGTGTTAGTACATATTAAAATGTTGTTGTATTGTATTACTTACCCAGTTACCTAGTGACAAAATAGAAAAAAATAATGCAATAATAATATAATAACGAAATATGGCATAGAAGTGTTGTTATATTGGCGAAATAATGAGTTTAACATGAAAACGGCGTTCCAAGACCCGTATTCTGGAAACCTATCAGTAAAGTATAAGGGTCGTCTGAGCTTTTTTGAGAGTTTCTCTTACTATTAGAGAAAAGAGAAAAGTTTTTTTTTAGCCTACTGAATCCCACTGCAGGGCAAAGGCCTCTCTTCCTTTTTTCCACTAATTATTGCTACTACTACTACCAATTGCTATTGAGAAAAGTTACTTTCAATAAATGTACACGTAAAATGTGGATACCTCTAAGCCTGTACCTGAACATAATAATTATTGATTTGCATTGTATGTGAAGACCTCACATTTGCACTCAACACTTGATAAAATGCAAGAATTAATATTAATATGTTTTTGTTACATAACGAAGCAGTTAAAATAAGTAGTGTAAACTATCCAGCAGAATATCACAACTTACATAGAATCCTTGAAATTGTAATGTGAAATCTTACTGTCACGATTTTTTCCTTTATCATACCTAATAATATAATATAGTACTGTCGCTAATAAATATTTGATATTCGTACCAGCAAATTATGAGACATCACGATAAACACTGTTATTGTCACATTTTGACATACCCAAGAGGCCAGCCTGAGAATAGAGAGACAGTGTGTGTGGATCACAGCAGACGGAGATTGCCTTAGGACCGTTATCAGAGACGCTGTCTACATTTGGTAAGCATGAATATTAAATGAGAGGTTTGTCTTTGTTGTTTATACGAAAGAAATTGAAACCTTGTATACACTGGCATATTTATATACGTAGAGTAATTGTAGAGTATCTATTACTGATTTTCGAGTTAGTAACTTTGTTTCACCTAAAACACGGATTTTGGGAAAGTTTATTGTTAAATAGTTTAATCGCATCCCTTTAATTATTATGTAGGTATGAAATAACAGTTTTTTTAGGAGTATTACCAAATTAGTATTACTAACATAATTACGTACCTAGTTATAACTGCAAGTGCTTTATGCACTTGGCATAAATAACATAATATTTTACCTACCAATATGAAGAGTGTATAGACCCCGAGCTTAGTCTTAGAAACGTTATTGAGCACGTCAATAAGAACGTTTCTAATGAGCAATGTCCTCAGTGTCCTTTTACACGCAGTATATAAAATGTTAAACCTCTCAAATCTTTAGAAACTAATTCAATTAATTGAATTTAAAAACCACAGGAAATAAATTAAACATATCTACAGTGAGTTAGGTTACACAGGAAGGATAAACCTTGACTCTTTATAAAAATCGCGTCATTAAAACGCATAATACACGTACCTAAGTATTAAAAAACGTTGAAATTAATAGTTTTAGCTCAAAGAGCGCGCGGTGAATCGACAAGGTTATTGCCGCGTTGTCGTGGGTAGATGGCAACTTGCAATGGCTTCATTGACATTAGCAACACAATAACACCGTATAATGCGTTGGATAATTACTGATTTCCATTCTGTGGATGGGTTTATTGTATAGTGAAGTGTTTGCTTCGCAAGTCGGAGCTGATAGAATTGTTAGTGGGTATGCTTGCCTGTATTTTTTACAGTGAAGGACAATAAGGTTAATATGACGAAGTCATATTAAAGTACCTACCTATCTACAAGCTAAGTAGAATAGGTTTTGTGTGTGTACGACTAAGATGTATTCAATCTTAAGATAATAATGACAATTAGGTTACCTACCTGAAAGAAATCACTCTAAGTAAGTGCCTATATAAAAATAATGTTACTTGTAACACGTTCCTCTACGTAGGTACCTATACAGAGTAAGAAACGACCTCAGGGAGTTTATGCGTCCAACAACTCCTTCTATCCACCCCCCTAGGGAGTTATGAACGTGAGTAATTTAATTAATCACATCCTTAATGTTTATTTATATAGTAGATACCTATCCACCTACGTATAAAGTCAAATCAAGATATCAGCACATGCATAAATCACAAGTGGCCACAACCCAAGGTAGGTACGTAAATAAAATAATTACACACATAAAGAGAGAAGAATATTCCACTGGAATGTTAATAACAACAGGAATATACGCATTAGTTATAATAATATTCAGTTAGTAAACGGAAACACTTCGGTACTTATATGGAGTAATTAATTCAAAATTGCGAACAGAAATCAACAAGGAACTGCATTATATTTAGCGCACTTTCGATTGCACTTATAAAATACAACGTTGACGACGGCCCTTCCATATTGGGACAAAGAGAAATTTATTATTGTAAATACGAACTGTTGTAAGTACGAGTTACGAATATTTAATGCCGTTGAATTATACCGACACCTTCTCTATTAAAATATCGACATTACAATAACTTTATAAAGAAATACGTTCATACGATCGCTTTGCTTTATAACTTGCAACTTGGCCGGCGATGTTACTCGAATGGTCGACCTACCATTTAACGTTTATGGTGTCCCATACGACTGCTACGGTAAACACACGCACATGGAATGGTGATTATGAAAGTCCTGTTAGGCAGCGGCGACCGAGCCGGCAACACATTGCATTCTTTGCTTCTGATCCCACTCAAAAGCAATACCACATACATACATATAACCCAGAAATAGAACTAGACGATTTCCTAACACGATACACAATATAATACCGCGTCTATCAACGCTTCAATTCCATAATCCGACACGAGTGGCCGCTGAAGTTTACCTTTTACGATGTTGGAGTCTTCATAATCGCGTAATAAATCCAAACGTCTCGAGCACAATACACAGCAAAAACAAAACCACTATAGACACACTTTGCGGACACGAAATATTATATGTGAACTAAAAGAAAAAAAACTTTGGTTCCTATTAGAAAAACGGAACGACGGCGTCGAACTAATCACACACAGTTTAATGTTGTTCCGGTGGGTATAAATAAAAAGTATCACAATATTTGAACAGATGTTTGTGTTTTTGTCGTCGTAAATGCGGTGCGGGAGCGGCGCGAACGGGGGGGGCACGTCGCGACAGCGAGCGGCGAGCGCGGTTACTGAATGAAGCCGGAACGAGCAACGACCATGATTATTCGGTCGCACTATACCAACAAGACGTGCGCCGCGCTCCTCGCGATGTTCACAGCGCCATCTAGCGGTAACTTAGTGAATCTGTTGGGAGAAAAGTTTCTCGTCCAATGATAGGCAGACATTAGACGATACGTTTTGATCTCAGTTTTACCACAGTCATGATTGTGATTGACGGATTTCCTATCGTCTAATGTAGTGAATGATGTCTGAATTAGTATTAGTAGTCATTCCATAAATCATGACTGATGGAATTGAATGACGCTTGCATGAGCGTCTAATGTCTACCTTAGGATGGTTTGACCCTTAGCTGCATTCTGAATAAAATTTCGCTTCTAAATTATCAGGGAAAAGTTAAAGAAAAACAAAACGTGTATTGGCAAAAACTACGGCCTTACGTACTTGTTGGACGTTTGACAAAAAATTATAATAAAAAATCTGTTTATCTCGGGTGGCTAGATATTGAAATTTATACTGAAGTTGTACTACGTCTGTGCAATTAAGGGTTAACGGAATAGAAATAGTAATATAACGAAAAACAGCTAGGTATAAATTAGATTTATATGTTTAGGACAGCCAACAGGACAAACAAGTACCTACATACAATAAACAAAAATAGTAAATGAACACAATGACAATTATAACATACAGTCCTAATTACAGGCTACCACAGCCTGCATACTTTACAGTATGTACAGAGACTGGACTGAGAGATTTTTACAATAAAGTAAACAATTCTGTTATAGGCGTTATAGGTAAAGTTATGAAAGCAAAATTTGAAAACTTATGTAAATTTTTTACATAAAAGTTAAGATTAAAAATTTCAGCTTAATCGGTTGAGAGTATCTGCTTCAAAATCGGGTCGCAAAATTCCACCCGAACATCCTCATACACTTACATTGCAAGTTAAATAAAAGCTTTTTAAAAAAGGGGGTCACTTCACAAAGTACGTACAAAGAAAGAAAAAAGGAGACCCCTTTTAAACTCTAAGTACAAATTATACTTACGTAATTCACACTTGGTAAGGAAAAGCATATAGGGGGTAAGTAAGTACGTGGGTACCCCACGCTCTTGTATTTACGTGCTACGTCTATCAATGGGGATGAACTCTAAGTACAAATTATACGTAATTCACACTTAGTATTGTAGTAGCTTACAACCAGGAGACGGACATAGGATACTTATTATCCCGATCCTGTGGGACGCGATGCTATATAGTGAGTGTTGTATTTTGCATAAATTACTGAAATTGCGCGAATGAAATCGCGAGGAGTCCACTAGTTTATAATAAAAAACCTGTATATCTGGGGTGGCTAGAGATTGAATTTATTTAATTATTTAATTTATACTGAAGTTGTACTACATCTCCAGCCCCTTACTCTATCTGTTAAGCTCCTGTAACCTTTAAATTAGGTTACCTGGAAGAAATCGCTATGAGCGATAAGGTCGCCTTTTGCAATTTTTTCATTGTATTGTTTTTTACATTCGTAATGTACAGTGTGCAATAAAGAGTATATTCATTCATTCATACATCTCTGTGCAATTCAGGGTTAACGGAATAGAAATAGTAATATAACGAAAAACAGCTAGGTATAAATTGAATGTGTAATCGGTGATCAAACGCTTGGTCATAGTGATAAAAAAAAATAGTAAGGAAAAGCATATAGGGGGTGTAGTCGAGTCGCGTTAAATATGCTACATGATTTTCTTAAATAAATCTTTTGTATGTGTGGGTGAGCGCGATCAAGTATCAGTCTCTAAACTGCGCACACTAGGGCAGTCTGAATAACAACGATTCAACCCTCTCATACTAAAGCTAAAACACTCGTGGTGTAACCTTTATTTCACACCCTCTCATCAGCGCATCCCTTACAGGGGGTAAGTAAGTACGTAGGTACCCCACGCTGTTGTATTTACGTGCTACGTCTATCAATGGGGATGAAAAGTTATAAACTAACGGCGCTAGTATAGTTTGACCCGAAACAACACGATTGGTTAATCGATTGTCACAAGTTCGAGTCCGGCTACTGGACGTGTACCAATGGGAATCTTTTTCAGAGCCTATGTACGCAACGCAACGCTCGTACGGTGAAGGACAACATCGTGATGGAACCCGCACATCACAAGGTGTCTGAACTCTATAACGGTGATGGACTCACACCCTGTCACGTTGGGTTAAATACGCGCGCGTGAACCGTGAGCATTTGCTTTAGCAAGTCAACTGCCTACCCCGCTTTGGGATTAAAATGCATGAAGTGTATTTATTTATTTTTACTACAAGTTCATATGACAGATTGCCTCACTTTCATTGGTTCATATGGGTCAAGCGTACTAAGCATCTACATCCATATTCGCGTTTTATTTCCTATACCATGGTGCCTCAGGGATCTGTTCTCTCTCTATTTCTCCTACTGATTTTTTTTTACTATGAACAAGCGTTTGTCCACAATCCTGCCTGATGTTAAGCAGCGATGTGGTTTACGGTGGAGCACACTTGTTCATTACTATTCACCTGCGACTTGAAGATCTTCATACTGTACTGCGCAGGAAACAGATGATTTTAATATTAACGAACTTGAATATTAACGAAGTGCTGAAAAAAATGGATCTGAAACTCTGAATCTACTATCTATGGATATGGCCCGTACGCCGAGAGGGAGGTAGGGGTTTGGGTGGTGGTGGGATTATCCCTGTAATATCTATGGATATGCAAACCACAGCACTGTTGTAGTATTACACTTACTGCCCAACGCGCACTTTGCCTCAGTGCAGTATTCTTAAAGTTGATTCACGGAAAAGAAAAGCCGACCTGTACCTATCCCCCATGAAATAGCTAAAGCTATTCGTATAACTTTGAACTCATATTCTAAACTTTCGCCTAACAACTTACATCTAGGTTAACTAGCATACAAGAAGCTAGGCGTCCTTTCGAAGGTGCGACGTTAAGTATCTACCTACTTCTTGAACAGATTCTATTTACCAGTTTACCAAACGGAAATTCGATCTCGCATGGAGGTACTGGTGCCCTACTCAACTGGTTTTTGGGGTTTCGAGAGGTCTACTTGAAAAACAAACTGGCTAATGGTCTGCAAACACTAGAACGAACAAAACGTCGCCGCAAAGTTGCAAGCTTATCTGTCTTCTATCGGGTGCATTTTAGGATTGGTGTAGCATTATTTCCCAATTGCGGTTTTACCACCGGACAACCAGGAGAACGTCAAATCATCATCATTAGCCCATACTTTACCACTGCTGGACATAGGCCTCTACAATTGCACGCCACTGGTCTGTTTTCGGCTTCTCGCATCCAGCTTCTGCTGAACGTCAAAAACCACGAATATTTATTTATAGCACGAAAATGTCAAACTACCGTTTTAAGTACACTATTACGGGGTAGGTAAGCCGTCCGCTATCACAGCGGCGCCGGCTCGTAAATTCTTTTAGAATGCAAATTCAATAGGTAGGAGGTAGGTATCTCTTCCCCGTTAGGTACAGCTGTATCTATCTACCTAATAGTGTACCTAACTTTACACAGGGCACTCTAAGGACTATTCATTATCATCAGCCCATATTTGTCCACTGCTGGACATAGGCCTCTCCAATTGCACGCCACTGTCATCTGTTTTCGGCTTCTCGCATCCAGCTTCTTGCGCATATCATCAGTCCACCTTGCCTGAGGGTGTCCTACACTCCGTTTGCCGAGACGCGGTATCGAGAACTCGTTTGCCCCATCGGACATCGGTTCTAGGGCTAATATGGCCGGCCCACTATCACTTCAGCTTGCTAAGCAGATGGGCTATATCGATGACTTTGGTTTTCTGTCGGATCACACATCATTTCTGGTGCGATCCTTCAGAGAAACGCCGAGCATAGCCCTTTCCATAGCACGCTGTGCAACTTTGAGCTTGTGGGCCAGCCGTGCCGTCAGTGTCCACGTCTCAGCTCCGTATTTCATTACAGGTAGGACACATTGATTGAAGACTTGTTTTCTTTGATGCTAAGACTCGACGTAATTTCCCAAACGCTGCCCGACCCAGCTGAATTCTTCTGTTTACCTCGTCCTCCAAATTGTTTCTACCTTAAATTTCTGCCAAAGATACACATATTTCTGAACAACTTCGAGAACGGTACCGTGTACTGATATCGGTTCCGGTAGAACATGTGAATTGAACATGGCCTTTTTTTTAATCACTATGAACAAGCGTTTGACCACCATCCTGCCTGATGTTAAGCAGCGATGTGGTCTACGATGGAGCACACTTGTTCAGTAGGTACCTATTCACCCGCGACTTGAAGACCTTTAAACTATAGGTACTGCGCAGGAAACACAGACTCCAACTTGTTTTAATCCAACTTCATCCATAGGCCGGTCCGTAGAGAAGAATCAGCTAGGTAATAATGGCAACATCCGTTGAAGTCCTGCAGCGTTTAAGGACTTTTCTTTAACTTATAATGTTTATCTACCGTTTACCATGACGGGGCGATGGGTTCACCCCGACATATTCGGTTAAATACGCTTAGTGAGCCGTGGACATTTGCCTAGTGCCCTTGCTAAGGACATGACATTGAGGTTTTTACATACATACATACACTTCACGCCTGTCTCCCCCCCTCTGTAGAGAGACTACAGATCTCCATTTGTCACGGTCCTGACATACCCCTTTCGCTTCACCTACATTCATACATCTTTTCATACATGACCTCCGGTTTTGAGTACTTTTCACGGCACCTTCGGCCAGGACATCACCAATCTGGTCTGTATATGTCCTTCTGGGGCGACCTCTACTCACCCGGCCCATTACATCACCCATATAAATCTCTTTTATGCTCCGTAATGGCCGCATTTCTACGGCATTGACTTTACTTTTATGCTTCATCTGCCATACCCAACTTTCACTCCCGTACATTAAGGTAGTAAATATTGATTCCATTTATAATTCAAGTGTCAGAGGAACTTTGTCTAAATCATAGCGTAAATATACTTACTTATAGGTAGTTTGACAACGTGGATGAAGGAATTTAATTTGATATTCATCACGATGGTGTCTGCAAACTTTCATTTTCTCATCTCTATTTAGCGTCTGTGGTCCAGTTGGTGGGTTACTTGACTTGTAACTGGGAGTTCCGGGTTCTAGTCCGGCTACTTGACGTGTACCAATGGGACTCTTTTTCAGAGCCTATGTACGCAACGCAACGCTCGCCGCCCACCACAAGGTGTGTGAACCCTATAACGGCGATGGGCTCACCCCGTCGTTGGGTTAAATACGCTTGGTGAACCGTGGGCATTTGCTTTAGCAAGTGCCTCTACCTACCCCGCTTTGGGATTAAAAGTCGTGAAGTGTTTTTATATATTTTTTTTTTTAAGTAATGTACTTCAGTATTGTAGTACTCCCCATTGTACCAGTGTCTGACACCCATAGTACTAGTTTGGTGTCAGCCGTCAGGTTATATTTCTTTATTTAATACTAGTTGTCTCGGCAAACATTTGTTTTGCCATAGGCAGTCGCCTTTGTACCCCGTGCATTGGAAGAAATAAACCTTTTAAACCTTCACTGAACTTCAAAGTGTAATTCAAGACGAAAATTAGCCAATTCGGTCCAGCTGTTTTCGAGTTTTAGCAAGACTAACGAACTGCAATTCACTTTAATATACATACAGGGTGGGGACCACAACACGGGCCGAAAATCCAAACTTAAGCATTTAAGATTGTCAGCAATCACGTAATAGAAGTGGTTAAAAGTTATCAAAATTATATTACTTAAAAAATGCATCATCCCTAACAAAATTAATCCTACCAGCAATGAACAGCAAGTATTTAGTAACTGCTCACTTCACTGACAGTTACTGCCAAAAACTTTTCTGACAGCCAACATAGCGTATGTTGTTATGCCCCCGTACCACGACACAGTAACGATTCCTAAGCGATAACTTGCGATAGTGTATTTGATTATAGTTACTAACTTTCCAACCCAATGAGATCCGTCATTTAGGGTGAAATGCCAGTAATCGCCACGCTTGGCAGGCGGGTTGGCGATCGCAGTGGTGTTGTGGTTTAACTCACAGAGAGCGCTGCTGCCCGTTCTCTGGAGAGCTCCCTCGGTTACCTCTTACGACCCCCATGACAGGAAAAGTTGGGCTGGGGTGGTAACACATGTATTCTATTCGCCGTCACCACACGGCTAACTTACTAAGGTTACTAACTTTACACGCAGTTTATTTCAAAACCACAAAGTTTGTACTATTAGGACCACTTTAGAATGATGTTAAATAGCCAAAAGTAGATACTTTTGGCTGGTTTAAGTCCTCGAGCCGTGTTATGGGCCCCATCCTGTATATTATTTAGATACTAGATAGATAGATTTCATACAACTTTCATGACCAGTAAGAATGCTAGTAACACGGGAAGAAAAGGCGTTAGTGGATCCTTACGCGGCGGCGTGACTTCTGCTTGGTCCAGTGCTTAACTCCAGCCTTCATGCGAGACGTAAAAATGAGAAGTCACCGCAGCCGCCGCGCCTCCGCCGTTCTACGTGAGAAACATCATCCAACTGGATCTCGGGGAGAATAGAAAACACGCATAACTTCATTAACAGTGTATCCGCGTAGATTGAACGAGTTATTCCAACTATTCACCCTGGAAAATGTACCTCCGGGTAGATATTTGGAAAATGCGCGCACCATTATCCACTCTGCATGCATACAATTGAAAATTTAATTTATATGACGACGTGGATTCTTGGATGTGTGTTTTCCTAATATCCACCTTGGGGTGGATTTTCTAGGGTAGATATTCGGAATATGACGCGCGTGCTCAGATTCACCACAGCATTTGCAGCCACCTAACTCCAAGCAGTTCCCCAGGGACATAAGACTACTCGCCTTATGGGTTAGTTAGATATTATAACTCAATATTATTCACCGGGTTTATAGGCGCGAATATAATCAAAGACAAGCTCGAGCTTACCTTTGTCACTTTACGTTTCGACGCTGTTGCATGCGTCGTGGTCACGACTGGACTGGTAACTAAATAACTTAAAGAAAAAAGAACCGACTTCAACCATGGATGTCATTGACGGAACTGAACCAAATTTATATGGGACCAAACGGGAAGCACCAGCTTTCAAATAAAAACACAACCTTATATGGTAATTATAAAAAACTAAGGGTCTTTACTAAAATTTTGCCCTCGAATATCTTACTAATATTATAAATGGGGAAGTGAGTTTGTTTGTTTGTTTGTTGCGCTTTCACGCCGTAACTACTGAACCGATTGCTTTGAAATTTTGCAGTATAGTAAGAAGTCCGGTTTAAATAATAAGGTACTTTTTATCCCGGAAAAAATTATATTCCCGAGGGAAAACAAAAATATTCCTTTATACCGCAATATAGCCGAAGTCCACGCGGACGAAGCCAAGAGCGGAATGCTAGTTCACCATAAAGCAATCTCAGAAAGAACATTTGAATCAATTAACTATTTGAGTAGCCCTAGCAAGGGCGGCAAGAAAGACACGACATAGAACAAATACGCGCTGTGATTGGCTGCTATGTCACACATCGTGCGACTCAGCTTGTTTCAGCCAATCGCAGTGACTGATATGTCTTGTCATGTCTTTCTTGCAGCGCTTTGCTAGGGGGGGCTGAGTGACCAATATTTTTCATTGCTCAAACCTATAATGTTACATTGTACATAAAAATAAAATTACGTACTTCAAACATAATTGTAATAGTAAAATTAATTCATTACGTGCTAAATTCTTATAGCTAATAAATACTCTAATTTGGACCTTTCTCAATTTTGGAAGTACAAAAACTGCCTATACAATAAAAAAAACCAATTGTAATTTTATTTTCTAAAAAACCATATCGTAATAACTTATGCTACTGCAACATTATTTTACACGACAGCTCTGTAGGTGTTTGTTCCGCCACCACTTTCACTGAATTACTACCGGCCATGACGTTCTTAGGCTTATAACCTGTATTGAGCCATGATTCCAAAACGTCTGTGCTCGGTAACATTGTCCTTAACGTATTCCTAACATATATATAAGACTGTGGGGAATATTTATAAATACTTAAGGCGAAATCCTTCAAATCGTCCGTATGCCGCACGGGCATTGCGAGAACTAGACCGTTTGTGTCCTCTTTAATTTTATCTTGTAAAGAGAGAAGTATTCTAGTCTTTTTCTTGTTTTTCTGATTTAACAGCTGCTTCTTTAGCTCAACTGTTTCTTTAAGACGTTTTAGATACCGTGATTGTTGATTGTGTAATTTTATGTTGCGTTTTAACTTGTCCTTGATAGAGACGGCTTGCCGTTGCATTCTTTGTACTTCTGTGAATAATTTAAGAATATTGCCGTTGTCTTCTGCTGTTCTTGAAGGGCCATTTTGTATATGACCCTCTTCATGATCTTCATATTCGTCGTGATATTCCTCATCATCATAATCGCTTTCTTCTAACGTATCATCAATGTATTCAATCTGAGGAAGATAAGAGATTTATATTGAAACTAAAGCTAACTTGACATGGACATACATTTATTTTTGGTCTAAAAACACACAAACAATAAACTCAGTACAATACATTACATTTAATGCAGCTACACACATCAAAAGTGTCTAGGGATCAAGAACATTTTTAGCTCAAAAAAAAAATCTAATTTATTTATATCAAATCTAATCTTCTGGGATTGGTCTCCTACCTAATGCCCCATGCCTGTATGACGGTGACAGTATTATACCACTGATTCAATGCTATCACGGCACACAGCGAGAATAATATTGCTATAAGACTGCATAGTATGGGGCCAGGATGACAATACTAACCTCTAACACATGCTTGGGTAACTTCAACGATGGAACAGCTTTGTCCGTCAACACCACATTATTCTCAGCGTTACATTCAAATGAGTCCACTGAGAAATGTTGGATGCAAATGTATGAATAGTCTGTGGGGGTCCAGTTATTTCTGCCTGTAAGGTTTGTCCATATTTGACGTTGATCTGGATCGTCTGGAAAACTGAATATGCAGGAATTATTTTTTTGTCTTAACACTAGCAATAATATAATAAATTACAACATTTGATTTACTGTAACGTTTTCAGAAACATTTCTTGGTCATCCATGATAAATTATTTTTCCAAAACAATTACACATAAAAGGTTAATTTTACTCAGTCCCATTTCTGTGTTTGATGTTAGCATACTTTGTTGAAGTTAACACTAAAATTAGAGTGACTCACGGAAAGAGATTTTCTGCATCCAAATGTTTAAAGTCTTCACACCCAGATACTGCACAAGTTCTCGTGATTTCTGTATCATTTTCTGTATGCTTTAACTCCGGAGCAACCATGGCTGAAAGAAAAATTAATGGTAAGCAAAATTTTACATTTTTAACAGGAGAACTGTCAAAACTACAGTTACAAACAAGGCTTGTGTTTGTTCACAACTTTACACTTTATGTAGGCTTCTACTTACCCACTGGCGGAGTTTTTGATTTGATTTCCGTGAAATCAGAGCCATTTGTTTTCAATAATTGCATAAAGTTCATACTTCTATACTTATTTACAGAAGTAATTGACTGGAATGAAAAAAAAAAACACCTGTGTTGAATTAGTTTTGTAAACATGGTGAATAAAGCCAATTTACGTAGAACTACGCGTTAGATGATTAAGTTACGTTATTTACTTACTTTGGTCCGCAAATAAGGTCAACGCAACCTGTATTGTTAAAAAATAATAGTGATTGTCAAGTGAAATAACCACAAAAATAAACTGCAATATTTTCCCAACTACTCTATTATTACTGTGTATAATTAATTCCGGATATTACATACTAAAAACACCTTAGATCTAAATAGAAATCTTAGGTCAATTACGACAGTAAAACTAAATATTTACAAATATGAATGAAATTCAGCGGCGTTACACACGAAACCTCCGATGCCGTACATTTTCTTTTTGTATAAAGTTTTATATGAACACAAGTTTCAAGTCGTAAGTCCTTGTAAAGAATGAATGATAAGACTATCGATAGAAATTTCTGTCAGCAACGGTTTTCAGCCCTATTGCCAGGGGATGACAGCAGTATAACGCGACTAAATAAAATATGTTTTAATTAAGTCGTGGGCAAATAGTGAAGCAATCGGATCTCTCGTTTTTTCGTACTAGATAGTGATAGAACTAGCGCCATTGTGTACATAATATTTTCATTTAACAGCGACACTCCGATAGATCAATGTGAAACGTGATTTTTTACGAAACCTTTGTTTCTCCAATTTTATGTTATTGCCAAAAGTATTACGAAAATGGTTGATCCAATATTTGATTACCAGTTTAGGTTAATTCTAATCGGTGATAGTACTGTTGGGAAAAGTTCCCTGTTGAAATACTTCACGGACGGCAAATTCGCGGAGGTGAGTGTGCATTATTGAGTTGATTATTTTCAGCGCATTATTATGACTGTGGAAACTTATTACGCATTATGTTCTAGCTCTCGGATCCGACGGTCGGTGTGGATTTCTTCGCTAGAATCATAGAAGTACAAGATGGCACACGGATAAAGCTTCAGTTGTGGGATACGGCTGGCCAGGAGAGGTTTAGATCAATCACAAAGTCATACTATAGAAATTCTGTGGGTGCATTATTGGTTTACGATGTCTGCAACAGGGCTAGTTTTGAGCATATTCCCTTGTGGATGATGGAGGCTAAGAGACACATTGAGCCACACAGACCTGTGTTTGCCCTAGTTGGGTGCAAAGTGGACCTTGTGGGCAAAGACAACAAAAATGGATCGAGACGTGAAGTCACATGTGAAGAAGCTAGAATCTTTGCCGAACAGAATGGTAATTTTTTTCCCTATTAATTTATTATCAGTTTTTACGTAGATTTTACTATTAGTTTTTTTTATATTTGTACATGGATCTAATTTTACGTACATTGCTAAAAATATGATTAATGTATTCCAACGGCATTAATTCTGACTTAGTTCCTTAAATAATTAGCATATTATAGAGGTAACTCAACTGTGTATCAATGAAGGTCAAATAGTCTATTATACATTTGATAGTGAATAAAATGTTAATGAACCTTGAACTGTGATTTTATAAACATTTACAGGTTTGCATCACGTTGAAACATCGGCCAAGACAGGACTGAATGTAGAAAAGGCGTTTGTCCTTGTTGCTCAAGAAGTATACAACCGTATACAAACAGGTGAATATAAAGTCGAAGATGGCTGGGATGGCATCAAAACTGGCTTCAACAGACCAAACGGTATGGATTTCAACCTTTTGGAGGCTGAAACGGTGCAGTCCTCGTGCTGCTAAAGTACTTGTAATAATTATAATGTAAATAATTGACTCAGCGTAGAGCTAAGGGTTAGCTGGAGGAGTTGTAATATAATGTGACAATACTTGTCAAAGCTAATCAAAAGCGAAGTATAATTTTTTTTTTAATATGCATGCAGAGATGTTTATAATTAATGATTACATCCATACATTAAATCTTGCGTAAAGTTTAAGCTAATAATAATTCAGTCAGTTTAATCAAACCTTTTTGTTTTTGGGGACACATCCTGCCTGGTGACATGATAACAATAAAACAAATGTCTTAATTAGATTGTTTACAAAGTTTTAAAGTTATTGCTGGTGATAAATATGTTTTAGATGAGCTGTACCCTGCAGTTTATACCATTCCAGTGGGAAATTCTGGATATAATATAACCTACTAGTGAACGCCCTGTGATTTCATTAGAGTAGTTTAGTAGTACCTCCATCCCAAATTTCAAACGTCTAACTTGAGCAGTTTAGATTTTTCATACAAAAGTATTTTCCCAAAATAAAATTAATTTACATTACCGTGGAAATTTCTGAAATTACTTTCTTTCTAGAGGTGCACCTCTACAGTACCTAAGCTACATCCGTTCCAAATTTCAAGTGCCCAAGTTTAGCCGTTTGGGCTGTGCGTTGATATGTCAGTCAGTCAGTCAGCTTTTCCTTTTATATATTTAGATGTGTTACTCTGATGTATATGGTATATTACTGAGTATTATTAAGTTTCATTGATATTCAACATTAAAAGGGTACAATTGGGGTTACCAATATTAGTAAAATGGCTCACTCCAAGTGTTATTACAACAAATTTGATTACTATACTTGCCGGAGTCTGTTTCCTGTGCAGTACAGTCTGGACGTTCAATTCACTGCGGTAAATAAGTACCTAATGAACAAGCAAGCTCCATTGTAGATCACATGCTGCTTAACATCAGGCGGGATGGTGTTCACTGTGTTTTAAAATAATAATAATCCCACCGTTTATTGTTAATTTGTTATAATATTTAAACTCCTCTAGTTAACTCTATGGACAATGAAATGTAAGTGTAATTTTTGTATTTCATGCCATTTGGTAACATTCATTAAGAAATAATATTTGGGTATATGAAAGTAGGTACCTACAAGTCAGATGTACATTTTATTTAATTTAATATTATTAATTGTTTTAGTTTTAGAATGAATTAACGCCACATGAAAATAAAATTGCTATGTGATTTTTTTATTTGCTGTTAATTTTGAAAAAGGAAAAAAATCATTTTTGAAATTTTTCGCATATTATTTGAGATTGTTTTCGCATCCAAAATTACCTTTGTGTTTGTGCCAATTAATTTAATTGGATATTGTAATGCATTTATATATTAATCACACGTTTATTCCCAGTACTCCCTATGACAGTTTCATTCCGAAGGAAAATTAACACATTCTTGTTTGAAATAGGAACAAGTGGGAATAAACCTAATCAAATGCATATTATTGTATCACAATGTTTTACCTCAAGTTAGTCGATTGTTGTCAAGATAATGAATATAAACCCAAATCAAATTGTTCATTGTTATAAGTGCTATTACATACAGATATACAGTAGTATAACACAAAGCTTGATGAAAGTCATTTATGTTTTTAAATACAAAAGAAAACATCATCATTATCAGCCCATACTTGTCCACTGCTGGACATAGGCCTCTCCAATTGCACGCCACTGTGATCTGTTCATCTCCAAAGAAAACATGCCTGGTTCCAATTAATTTCTTTTACTGGCCAGAAGAACCGGGAAGAAAGTGGCATCTTTTCAAATCGCCAGGGCTTACATCTAAGTATACTAAACATAAATATGACTTAATACTAATTTAACAAATACTTGATGGCCGGATACATCCCTGATTGGTGAACTCACATCTACAATCTCTGTAATGATCAGAACCTTTGAATCCCAATGACCCATGTAGCACAAAAAGGGCCTCTCCAATCTTTTCAAATAGTCATGGCTTACATCACACACAAGTTGTTAACTAGTAAGGGTAAACTTAGTTAACTTTAATATGACTTAGTACTAATTTAACAACTGCTTAGGTGCTATAGTCATAAAAAAAAATACACTTCACGCCTTTAATCCCAAAGAAGGGTAGGCAGAGGCACTTGCTAAAGCAAATACCCACGGTTCACGCGCATGTATTTAACCCAACGTGACAGGGGGTGAGCCCATCGCCGTTATAGGGTTCACACACGCTATAGTCATCAAAACTAATTTAAAGCTTTATCTATCTCTCGGAAAATATTTTCAACTTTGCAATGAATACTGACTTGAGGTATAACCCTACAACCAAAAACTAATGTATCCGTTTACCTATTTAGAAATTAATTATGAATAATGCACAATAAGTAACAAAATTATTTTAGGTACATTCTTGTATATAGTTTCTTTATAATTTAATTCTAATTGTTTGCGTTTGTTTGTCCGCATAGTTTATTTTGGATTGTTTTCAATAATATTATTCATACATGATAGAAATATAATTCGGGTACATTTACATAGGTACTATAATATGTAGTTAATTATATTGTTTTCAATATGAATTTAGGGTTGCTCTCACCAATGTTTGAATATATTTTGTTACTTAATTGTACCTACATCCTTAGCACTGTTGAAATTTAAGACTACCGTTGTATTCATAAAAAGTTAAAATGTTAACTAACTAGTTGATACATTAGACCAGGTTAGGAGACCTTTACTAATATTTCAATAGATCTGTTCTTACTTTATGAATACGAGGGTAATAATCCAAGATTGGGGAATTTTCAAACTCCAAAAATTTCATATCTAGATGTTGCTAGTAGGTGTCCATAATAACTTCTGTCAGTTATATTTCAATACATTTCTTATTATTTGGGTAAGTTATTTGAACTTCAGACACTTTTAACCAAACAATTAAAAAAATTACTGTCACCTTCAATACTGAATGTTTTAAGTTTGTTGACATTTATTCCCCATAATACAGCCAGCGCCATCTGTCATAACTAAGAGAAACAAGGTCCCTGAAAATTCCTCATTTTAACCCTATTCTAAATGTATTATTTACCTACTGAAATATTGTTGCAGAAATTACCTATAAGTATATTAATGTTCTGTTGTAATAAAAATACAGATTTCTTATCTGGAATAAGGCATCGACTCATGTGTGAAATACCTAACTACTAGAAAGTACAGATCCCATACTATGAGAACTTAAAGTAACATTGTTTAAGCTGTGCTATACCACACATCTAGTGCTGTCCCTCTCACACAACGAGAACATTACTATAAGGTCTCATGGCCATGGTACAGTCGGCCAAGAATCTGCTCTACCACCGTAAGGTTGAAACTCATATGAATGTCGTTAGACATGAAGGTTCATTGTTCACTTGTCACAATATACCAACTCTACTTTATTGATGTTTAGTGACACAGGAAGTGTCATCGAAACTGATAGACCAATTTCTTGGCCGACCGTACACATGGCAGGTGTCTAAAATGTGTTCCATCAAAAGTGAAAAGACTTAACCGAACAGCTTATCTACCGATTGTGAGAATAAATAAATATTGGTGCGAGCAGTCATACAAGGCGTTTTTATTCAATCTTTTTTGACGTGTCAACGTTTAATAAACTCTTGAATGTCGCTACACATTAGGAGTACTTCCCCCTGAAGCAGCTCCATAGCACAACTGGTTTTTTACAACAACAAATTTCTTGAAACACTTACTAGGTTTCGATTTTAACCAGCACAATTAACAAATTCAGATGTTAATTTCATTCAGTAACCTAAACCACTTTTCGGATTGGATAGTCTACATACATACATACACTTCACGCCTGGCTCCCAGAGGGGTAGGCAGAGACTACAGATCTCCATTTGTCACGATCCTGACATACCCCTTTCGCTTCATCTACATTCATACATCTTTCATACACGACCTCCGGTTTCGAGTACTTTTCACGCCACCTTCGGTCAGGACATCACCAATCTGGTCTTTATATGTCCTTCTGGGGCGACCTCTACTCACCCGGCCCATACATCACCCATATAAATCTCTTTCGTCAATCGACTTTCATCCATTCTCTCCATATGCCCAACCACCGAAGCATGCCCTTTTCGATCTTGGTCACTACATCTTCCTTCAAAGTTTGGAAAGTTATTAGCATTCACCTATATTATAGCTAGTTGTGCCATGGTGAACACGCTCATAGGCCCATAGCACACTGCGTATTGAAGACGCGCGTTTTAGGTTGCGTTTACATTTATAATAGAATGTCGTTTGAATCCCTCAGACCAAAAACAACTATACTTGCAATCCTAAACTGGCGTTTAGTTTAGAATGAAAGGAGACAACGATATGAAAAAACATGCATGAGTGAAAGAGTAAGAGAAAATAATAATATCTTCTGTCCCTTACTGCGTATCAGGGTAAATCTGCATCCAAACTATCAAACTAAGTAGTAGTAAAAGAGTCAGTTTGGATTTGGTGGAAAATAGACTGAAGGTGGAGTGCGGCTTGCAAGCCTAGTTATGTTTGGTCTGAGGTTGAATCACGTACACGCGCGTAATCTGCGCGTGTAAAGTACGCCGTGTGCTTAAGGTTAATTTTAGATAACGTGACACATTGTAACAAAACAACATTTACCTTATTGTTGCTTTTATGACACAGGAAACGTCATCAAAAATGATGGAGCATTTTCTTGGTCGAATGTGTTTTTTTATTCGAAGGGGAAATCCGCTATGGATACCCAGCCGCCCAGGGGAGTGAGTGGATTAAGTCGGACTCACACCGACCTTAAGGAACCCGAAGGTGGCCATCGGCGGTACATTACGGGTGTCTCCTCGGACTCCGGGATATCTAAAGAACGCAGCGGTGTCACCCTCGCAGTGCACTGAATCAATCCTAAGACGCGCGGGGGACAATTTCAGCCCCCCTTTCCAGGTCCCTGCTCCTGTTCCCCCGCCCCGTCTCCCGGGTCCACAGGTTTGTGACCTATAGGTACTCAAAGGCCAAAGTCATTAAGGGCCCGCGGTATGAGGCGGTAACGTATGAGGACGCTTTGTCACTTTGTTCGAAGTTGTTGTCAGTCTAGTAACTATCCACCCCGCCCCACCAATGTTCAAGAAGCAGCCCCCCTAGCAAAGCGCGTCATGAAAGACACGACATAGAGCAGATACGCGCTGTGATTGGCTGCTATGTCACCTATCGTGCGACTCGGCTTGTTTCAACCAATCGCAGTGCTTAGTGTGTCTTGTCATGTCTTTCCTGGAGCACTTTGCTGGGGGGGCAGAGAGATTTAATATATACCTACATACATACACTTCACGCCTGTCTCCCAGAGGGGTAGGCAGATACTACAGATCTCCACTTGTCACGGTCCTGACATAGCCCTTTCGCTTCATCTACATTTATACATCTTTTCATACATGATCTCCGGTTTCGAGTAGGTACTATTCACGCCACCTTCCGCCAGGACATCACCAATCTGGTCGATGTAGGTATGTCCTTCTGAGGCGACCTCTCTACTCACCCGTCCCATTACATCACCCATGTAAATCTCTTTCGTCAATCGACTTTCATCCATTCTCTCCATATGCCCAAACCACCGAAGCATGCTCTTTTCAATCGTGGTCACTACATCGTCCTTCAAACCGCAACTTTCTCTTATCACACTATTCCTTATCCTGTCATTCAATGTCACGCCTTTCATGCTCCGCAATGACCGCATTTCTACGGCATTGACTTTACTTTTATGCTTCTTCTGCCATACCAAACATTCACTCCCGTACATTAAGGTAGGTGCCAGTACAGCGTCATGGACAGCCAATCTTGTCTTTTTCGACATGAATTGGCTCTCCATAACACTGCGAAGGGCACCGTTAACCTTATTACCCGCTCTCACACTTCTTTCAATATCTTTGTCAAACTTTCCATCACTTGTAATAAATAGAGATCCCAAATATACAAACTCATCTACTGGTTCAACTTTCTCACCGTAAATCGTGCACTCACAAACTGTCAACTATTATAGTCGAATGTCCTAACCCTAACTGATATTCTTGTAAACTTACCTACTACGCATGAAAAATATAATCGCATTTTGTTCTCCGTGATTGATAAAGAGTAGCAGCAGCTGTAAATCAGGGTTGTTTTCTGGCCGAACGTATGCTTGATCTTGAAGCACCGTGCCCTTAAATAAGGCCTTAAGGTGGAGTCTGTCAGATCCGCCGGATATAACGGCGCTTTTATAATAGTTGATCCTCTTCGACGGGTAGATACTTATGGCCGCCAACCCATCTCTGCATTTGCGTTGCGCGACATTGTCGATGGTTGGATGGTGATAATAATATTATAACGTGATGATCGTAATTAATGTTTATGTCCTTAAGATAGTTTTCTAGCTATGTAAAAACAATAAACCTGAAAAAAACACCTGATACAAAATTCACCTGCAAATCTATCGGACCGAAATAGGATACAAGAAAAATATTTGTGCTTTAAATTTAAAAATAAAACACATTGATGTCTCTGTCAAATATAAATGATGGATTGATTGAAGTTGAATATTTTTATATTGAAGCCAATCTGAAGAAATTCAGGATTTCTTTACGAAGAAATAGCAAATTTTGTTATTATAGCTAATGCAATTGTATAATTTATCTTATAAACACTACCAAAATAATTCTTAGCCCATAATGTCTTCAAGTCGTGCAAAAACGTCTATACTTGATAAACCACTAAGTAAGGGAAAAGGTGAAATATCACTCGCACTGTACTCATTATTATTCTCGGAAATAGTGCAATATTGTCAAAATAGATCGCAATCAATTCCAGATTTACAGAACAAGTAAGTTTCCTTTACTTTACACACATTTTTACTTATAACAAAAGGGGCGTAACTAAAGCTTACAGTCTGTAGTTACGATTGTTTTCAGCTATAGATTGATGATGTATGTTGCCGACGTTCCCTTAAAACTCGACTCCTACTGTGCCTTATTCGGGTGACGTTACCGTGTCTAAGGTCCCAGCTCCTTGAGGAACTGTAACAGACCCTTCATCTCCTTGATAATGTTCTGCATAGATGGGACTCCCTGTGCCTATCCTTCTATTTCTTGGCAGTTGAAG
>SJJU01003020.1:0-20102 GCA_012932125.1 Conopomorpha cramerella
GATTGTTTGCTGATATGGTAAAATACATAGTGAATGTTATACCATTTTAGAATCTACACTAAATACCCTAAAATTATAAGCTACTTGCCATATTAGCGCAGTGGGTTTTTTTTTCAGTACAGTCAGTTAAAGAATCGGTGTTTGATATTTTTTTCTTTAAAGGCACAAATATTGCAATTTTTTTTAAACTAGGATAGATCTGTTAAAAATTTTGATTGTAATTATTAGGTATAATCTCCATAATCACTAAACCACAAAGAAAAACTTACATAAAGACTAATTTAGGGTCATAGTACTAACATTACCTTAACAGGGTGGAGATTTTTCACTATTTTTTCGAAGTACCATAACTTTTTTAAAACAAGAGATATTTTTTTATTTTTACTTTTCTGATTACTCTGAGGACCAGGCCCGTCGATGGGTTCCGTTTTGACGTTGAGTTATGGGACACCCTGTATATATATGATCGCAATAAAAATGAAAGAAATAAATCAGGAATTTGCACGGGAAATTACCAGATTATACATTAATGTTAATAATTAGTCTTAACTTGCCCTGTCTAGGGCAACGTCTGTCGGGTCAAGTAGTAACATAAAAATCATACACAATCATTTTTACAGGAATCATGTGGTATTAAGTAGAATAAAAATAACTCACGCTGTGAATGTCCCCATGTTGAACTGGACAGCGGGAGTTCCTCCAGGTGTGGGTCCAAAGTTATAAACTCCCGCCTGTTGCGGTTGCTGTAAAGACGAAATCAATTTATAATTTTTGAAACTTTCAAACGATATTCATACGTTTCACTGTACCATTTTTGCAAATGAGACTTACTTGTCCAAATCCGAAAACTCCTGGAGTTTGCGGCGATCCAAAGTTGAAAGTAGGAGCAGGCGCCGGAGTGAGCGAGGGCGTTTCAAAACTAGGTATGGATGGTGGATTGGCGGAGCCAAACTGTGGCGCCGCAGCTGCACTTGGTGCCCCGAAGGCGGGAGTGGCACTCACGCCGGCACTGAACACCGCAGGGCTTGCTGCGTTGCCAAACATTCCTCCTGAACTCTGACCAGTCGTTGGACTCGAAAACAGCGATGGTGGACTGTTCACATTCGGATTTGACATCCCAAACACATTGGATGTGGAAGACTGAGTAGAACCAAATGTTGGTAATGAAGCATTAGGATTGGCGCCGAAAGCCGGCGTCGGAGCAGGTGGTGCTGCACTGCCGAACAGGGACGCAGTTGGGGCCGGCTGCAATCCACCAAATGCAGGCGTCGAAGTGCTTCCGAATGCTGGCGGGTTGCTCACTTGACTACTTCCAAATGCCGGTGTTGGATTTACTGTACTAGATCCGAAAGTAAATGTAGCCGGTTTCTGTATAGAACTAGCAGTTGTAGTTGATGGTGGTGAAAATATATTACTAGCAGCATTCGTTACCGGAG
Organism: Conopomorpha cramerella; assembly: GCA_012932125.1. Taxonomy (NCBI): domain Eukaryota; kingdom Metazoa; phylum Arthropoda; class Insecta; order Lepidoptera; family Gracillariidae; genus Conopomorpha; species Conopomorpha cramerella. Next base: position 1,437 of record SJJU01003020.1, read on the forward strand.
TAGACCACATGTTTTCTTTCTGTCCTCCAAAAATATTTGAAGTCGATAAAGCAGCATTTGACGTAGCACTTCCCAACGGAGTTGCATTGGATAGGACAGGAATTGTTGGCAATGTGTTAATTGTTGCACCTGCTGCTGGTAAAGCAAAAGTTGAGCTTTGTGTGTTATCACCTGATGCACCAAAGGCAGGTTTGAAAGCAGATGGCGTATCAGATTTATTACTTCCAAAGGTAAAATTGAATTTTGGTTTGGCATCTGTTTGAGATTGAGTATTTGGTGCACCTGCACCAAAACTAAAGAGCGGCGTCGAAGACGTGGTAGGAGGCGCGGCGACTGATGTTGCACTTTCCTTATTTTGGAAGTTCGCAGGACTCGTGCTCGTCATAGGAAACAGACCGAGTGCATTAGTAGCCGTCGTAGTTTGTATGGGTGTAAACGTCAAAGATGATGTAGTACTAGGTGTTACTTTACCAAATAAAGGCGTAGATTGCGTATTAGAATTGGATGAGAATTTGAATGTAGATTTGGGAGTTTCCGCCGACATTATTGGCAATGCATTTGCAGAGGTGGTGGTGACAACAGTGGTGTTCTTTTCCGCTACAGATGCTGCAAGAGATGCTGTACTAGGTAACTCTTGTTTTGATGAGATTGGTGTCAATGACCCAAAATATGCGAAAGATGAAGCAGGTTTAGCTTGGGCTGTTGGGCTCTGTATTTGGGCCTTGGGTACTTCTTGTTCAGACTCTTTAGTTTCAGTACTAGTGGCGGGAGTGCTCAGTTTGAAATTCAATGATGTTGTGGGAGTAACAATTTCAGGCACAGCATTTTCGGTACTCTTTGGGACTCCAAATGAAAAAGTTGCCTTTGGCTCAGCTATGGAACTAGTTGTCGATTTTGCTGGAATTCCAAATGTGAAACTTGGAGTTGAAGAAAGATTGTTGTTATTTTTTTCACTAGGTACTTTAATATGTACCTTTTCTTTAATATCATCATTACATTCTTGAGTTTCTTCTTTTTTCTTGGGCTCTATGCCAAATTTGAATGAATTGTTAGGAACACCAAAATTAAACTTATTCTTATCCGATTCCTTCACTGTTCCTGGCTTTGCAGTTTCGCAACATTCACATGTGAGTTTATCATTATCATTTCTGACTAAGCAACTAGGACATTCCCACTTACTGGTTTGCTTCTTTACAACATCAGACAATAGTGAATCAGTGGGTGTGGATAAAGCCGGAATGGCACTGGATGTGTTTCCTGTAGAGTTGGGCTTTGATTCACCACATGCTGCACACTTCTCTACATTACTTTTATTGTTTATCCAACAAACATCACATTTCCATGTGTCTTGCCTAGTGTTTACCTTTAACAAGTTTTTAGCCACTGCAATATTCTTCACTGTAGCACCTTGAACAGCAGCCTTTGGTTTGGCTCCTTGACAACAGATACACTTCTCTGCCTCCTCTTCATTATCTACCCAACAAACATCACATTTCCACTTACTAGACTTTAATGCTGTTGATGCTTGATTTTGACTTGAAATATTGATCTTAATTGGTTGTACCTTTTCACAGTTTATGCATTTGTCCACATGATCTTGTCTATTTGCTAACTTACAGACTGTACACTTTGCAGGTTCTTTATGCTCTGTTGAAGGTTTCTTCCCACCACAGCACACACATGTCTTTACATCCATTTTATTACTGACCCAACAATCATTACATTTCCATTGTTTCTCATTTACTGTTACTGGTAATTTTACTTCTGCATTAGTTTTATTATTTTTGACATCAATATTGTTCTCAACTCTTCTTTCTGGGCTACCAAAAACATAGCCATCAGATAAGCCACAGGGACCATCATCATGAGATATTCTTAGTGGAGACGAAAATTTGAATGTATTGTCAGAACTCTCACTTTTCCTTCTCGTGACTTCTTGCGTTTTCACAGTATTTTGTTTTTCAATATTTGAGCTTAAAATGTTTTGTATCTTGGGAGCCACAAAACTGGATGACATTGGCTTTGATGGTGCTTTTGGAGGTAAATTGCCAAATGTAAACTTCGGCATATTATCCTTGTCTATCTGCAATACACCTGTAGGTAAGTTTACAGGTGGTAATGTTTCTATTTCAACATCTGCAATTTCTCCTCTTTTAGGTCGTGTGAGTCTGGATTTTATCTTAGTAGTATGTTTAGACACTTCTTTATCTGCAGTATCCCTGTAAAAGAAGACAAATGTAAAAATCGAATTATAATGGATAACCTATACTTTCTCATTTTATGGATAACAATTATGTAAACAAAAAATAATAGTTAAAAACTTTTTGAATGGTCATTTTGTTGGACATGCCCACTAACCAGTTTAGCAGCCCACATAATTTGGAACAGGCTGGAATATGTCTGTCTTAAATAATTGTATGCAATATATGGCATAAAAGGTTGAGTACCTTTTATGCCATATAAAAATCTTAAAATGAACAAATAATAGAATTACTTCTATAAGTAATTGGGTTTTTTTGTATATATAATACAGAGTTTGAATCATTTGTCATACTTGAAATACGTAAATAGGAAGTATACTAAACTTATTCCAAAATGTATGTACCTAATAGTGCAAGTATGTAACAAAAGTGAAGATTGTAAAAATAATTATAAGGTACTTACTTTGATGTTTTAACTGGATATGGAGCAATATCGGAAGAGCTACTCTGTGACGCAATAATCTGTCGTGCTGCAGCAGTAGAATCCATTAAACGTGAACGATGTTTTATTTTAAGGAATGTTGCTACGCTGGGTACATGAAGTTCTTGCTTCTTGTAAGCTATATTGAAAAAAAAATACATATTATTGTATTGTCATTAAAATATAATTTAAAACAAATTACAAATATTTGGCACTTACAATTTATTTTGTTCAATCGCGATGTGACATCATTGGTGAGGTCATTCTTAGATAAAGTATTGGTCAAAAGATCACTTGTTTTATTCAAAGGGGTCCTCTTAGACTCAATTATAGGTGAAGAGTAATGCTCAAGAAGGTCCATGACGCGACGAGCAGCCTCACTAAGAGTATTGTTACTTGAAGATGTTTCATTTACTACAGCAACCTTTCTTTGTTTAACATTTGGTTTATTCAAGTAGTAAGATGCGGCGGCACCTCCATACACTGTCCGTCCCGAGTAAAATGGTGACCCAAGTAGGCTAGGTTTAAATCTGGGCTGCTTTAAATCTTCCATAGTGTTCAATGATGTTTTAGCTGAAAGGAAACCAAGTTAATTAAGCCTCCTATTAAATCTAAGGCATGAATAAATTGTGCCTATCTTAATTGTTACCATATTTTGTTAAACAGCAGATGAATGAAGAAGCTAGATATCTTTTTCAGAATATTATTGTGATACCATGATACAACAATGAAGGTCCAGTTCTGTCCACCAACTCATAAGAACTAGACTTTCCTAGATTGAATACCTAGATAGCTGTATAAACACAACATACAAATATTATCAATAATATCTTACCACAAGCCTTTGAAGCATCTTGACCAGATACAGAATCATTCCTAAAGAGTGATTTTCTTTTAATTTCAATTGAACGCCCAATCTGAGAGACAGTACTTGGTGAACTGTATACTTGTTCTCGTTCACTTGGCTTTTCCATAATTGCAGTTTCAGGTGAAGGCCTCAATGGCGTAGAAACATAATTTGTCTCCCGTCTAAATGTGTTTCTACCTGGAGGAGACTGTATACTGTTAAATGATGTACAGGGATCATTGTCATATATTTTACTTTCAGTCATGTTATTTGTCTGAAAACAAAAACAAAATATGAATAGTATAAAATTTGGTAATATTAAAGGTAAGCCTAGAAAAGCCACATAACCTAATGCACCAACTTATACCATAGTTGGCATAACGTAAGCCAAGTATGGGATATTAAACATCTTTTTCAAGTTTCATTACTTGTTTCCCTAATCATAACTTTGTTTGTAGTGGTGCCTACACAGAATAAAATGTCATTGGTACATACAACTAGTAATGGAATTAAATTCCTCTTAGGCCATAACTAGTATTGTGTCACTTGTCAATATTTTATCAACAACACTTCAAATATTAGTATTATATAATGACTATTAAAAAAATTGTATTGTTTAGGGGGGGATTGAGACCATTAGTGAAATGCCCGGGATGATATTGTATACTGAGATTTTTTTCCAAAATAATAGAAGATGAGCTCTGTCTTCTTACTTACTTATACCACTGTATAAGTGAGCGAGTGTATAAGTGAGAGAAATTATAAATGAAAACCTTAATGCAGAGCAAAAAGAAAAAATATGAGTATCATATTTAAATAAAAACACCCAAAAATAATTAAATATTGTCAATAATCAGTGGCGTGCACACCATATAGGCAAAGACACTGCCTACCTTAGTATTTTGTTTACCCGACCTAATAATCGAGTTATTGCTAGATCCTTCTTTGTTGTACTCACGACATAGGCTAATGGAAGCCCTGTGTTTTGTGGGTGAGTAGATAGGTAAGTACCTATATTTCGTAAAGACAAATTACCTGTTAGGTGTCCATCCTTGGGCATTACTGCCTACCTTGTCATAAAAGCCAGTGCATGCCACTGTCAATTATCCCGTAAAGTTTAAGATGTACCATATGTGGTAATCATTGTAATAATGGATTCTCGCCATATAAAATAAATAATGAAAAAATTCTACTCACATCACTTAAGGCAAAGTGGTTGTTATAAGTCTGAGGTGTAGTTGGGTGAATTGATGAGAACCGCATTCTCTTTAATGGTGGTTGCATTATGGCAGGACTGTCTACGGCCTCATCTTCAGTGGAGGAGTCTGTGGGATCTGCCATCACTGGTACTGAGCCATTTGTCCCAGAACTGCTTGGGCTACTAAACCATTTTGTTATAGTTGATGGCAGAAGTCCACTTACACGGGATGTCACATTCTTCACAAAGGACTGAAACATATAAAATATCATAAACAACAAATTTTAGAGTAAAGTTTGGTCAAATTATTCAAAACAAGAATGTAATGTATCAACATAGCAATAGATTGAAAAACATTTATTACAAAATCTTGTAGTTAACTCCATACAGCATTTTATTTTACCAGTTTACATAGATACAACATATTTACTTATGTTACAAAACTATTAGAAGTAGTACTTGAATAATGATTATTGGATATAATTATCGCAAAGCATGTAAGATTGGAGAGGCCTATGTCCAGCAGTGGACAGGTATGGGCTGATGATGATGATGATGATGTAAGACTTCACTGAAATCAAATGTCTCAGTTCAAGTATAATAAAAGAAAAGGTAGAACTTTCATGACAAGAAATTTTTGCACAATGGAACAATGTTTTCTAGGAAAAGCAATAAGTGAGTGGCAGCTCAGCAAATCCCTTGGTGACAATTTATCATAGTAAGATATACATTCGCAAATAAAACATATAAAAGGCGGTAACTGTGTATAACTATACAACATGTACCCATTATTTGTTATATTCATAATAAGTACAAAAAATTAAAAACTAGCTGATGTATATGAACTTAAATGAGTTTGTCTGCATTTGGCAAACATTTAATAAGCTTTTGAAAACTTTACTAGCCATGAATTAGTGCTGTTGTATAATTATGCTTTATTCATAAAATGGATATGAAGTACTTCCAAACATCAACCATTATATGAAAAATAAACAGTAAAATGTATTTAGCATACACTTGACCACCCTTGAGACCTTCATTAACAATGTTTAACAAAGAATTTTATATTAGCGCTCAGCATTCTCTAAAGATGCACAATGGCAATGATTACAAACATCATAAATACTACACATGTTGCAAGACGCTATTGAACTAAATCCACTGGAAATACCTCAAATTTGAACTCATCACCATCATACTTAACAATCTTTCACTGTTTTCTGCAACTCTGACAGTGCTCTTCAATTATTACTGCTTTGAAGTCTCACATTTGATTATTAGTAGTTTATCTAATATATAAAATTCTCGTGTCACAGTTTTCGTTGCCATACTCCTCCGAAACGGCTTTACCGTTTTTTACCAAATTTCATATGCGTATTCAGTAGGTATGAGAATCGGCTACTATCTATTTTTTATCCACCTGCCAGTTGTATTTCTCCCAATACACGGGGTACAAAGGCAACTTAATATGGCAAAACAAATGTTTGCCGGGACAGCTAGTCTAATATATAAAATTCTCGTGTCACAGTTTTCGTTGCCATACTCCTCCGAAACGGCTTTACCGATTTTCACCAAATTTTATATGCGTATTCAGTAGGTCTGAGAATCGGCTTCTATCTATTTTTTATCCACCTGCCAGTTGTATTTCTCCCAATACACGGGGTACAAAGGCAACTTATTATGGCAAAACAAATGTTTGCCGGGACAGCTAGTTAAGAATATAAATTAATTAGGTAAATATATTTTCTGTGGTCATTAAAATACCTTGTCTTTAGTACTCTGTGTATAGCTTAAACACATAGTCACATAAATATTGCGGTAGCAGTACTGAAATTAACCATAGGTACGCAATAAGAACTTAAAAGGCAATCGAGAATAATTATATTTTTTGCGAGTTGAGCAGTTACAAACAGGGATATACACAAATGTATGATAAAATTGACCATCTCAACTACCTGCTTATTACAATTTATTGTGCAAATGCAAGATCAAGAGTATAATAATTAGCTAACCAATAATTGCGAAAAACATAAAGAGGTTATTAGCCATAATCGTAGAAGTATGAGAGGCAAATTTTGGACGTTAGTTGTATTAATATAAATTGAGCTAAGGCCAACATCCAAAACCAGTTACAACATACGAAATCATCATAGGGGGAAAATTTGCAGGCAACAAATTCACCATAGTTGCAAGAGAGCGGGAATTTTTTGTACTCACATAATTATTGTCATTAGACGTAGTCCTTGACCTTTTGCACTTATTTCTTAGTGATTCTGCACTCATTTTGAAAAAAATCTGATATTTCTTCTTTTCTTGAACATACAGCAACAATTATTTTCTTGAAAAATATTCACAACTGACAAAAAACGTGACAAACATGGCGTCACTAAAATGTGACACACCGCGGCAAAGAGCTAACCAAACTAAAATATCTAAAGATTTTTTATAAGATATCTTAAGTGTGCCGATAAGTTTATGTCCAAAGCACACAGTTTTACTAAAATGCTAACTAATTTTGTAAAAACAACTGTTACATCAAGGAATGTTTAAACTGCGGCAAAACGGCAATTTTGCATTTTGACTTGATGATTGACTGACTGTCGTTAGTTGGTTGGTTGGTGGGTCGCGTTCTCGTCGCGTTGGTCGCCCCCGGAGTTTGGAGTTATTTCAGTCGCTTGCGGTCGCATCTCTGTCGTGTAGTCGCTGCTTTGTCCTACTACTGGCGGGTTTGTTGCCAGTTTAGAAAAATAATCTAGATGATTCGCGATAGTTGTAGGCTTGTAGCCAAGTTCAGAATCTCAGACCAAACACTAGACTAGACTTGCAGCCGCGTACCACCTGTTTCTATTCAGTCTGTCTCTTTTCCACCAAAATGTATAGAAAATGACGTACTTCTGGATCCAAAGGGTCACTACTAATTTGACAGTTTGGGTCCAGATTTACTCTGATACGCAGTAAGGAATAGAATAAATATTCTCTATCTCTTATGTTTTTATATCGTTGTTTCGCTTTGTTCTAAATGTCAGTTAGGATTGCAAGTCTAATTTTAATTACTTTCCAAACAAAGTTAGACAGTAATGAAATGACTGTTTTTCCGCCCGAAAATCTGTCGGAAAAACATCAAAAAACATTTCCCATTATTTTTGCTCGGAGATTCTGAACTTGGTGGGGAATGGGGAATTTTCTTTGACGTTTTTCTAACAGATATTCGGGCGGAGAACTGTCATTACTCTCATACTTTTCAAACAAATTTTGACAGTAATGACAATTCTCCGCTTGAATATTTTTCAGAAAAACGTCACAAAGTTTCCTCATTATTTGACAACCATCTGACAGCTTAATTTTTTTTGAGATTTCGCTAATATTATAAAAATAAAGCGTTTGTTTGTTTGAACGCGCTAATCTCAGGAACTACTGGTTTAATTATTTTTGTGTTGTATAGACCATTTATCGAGGAAGGCTTTAGGATAATTATATAACATTACGCTGCAACTATTAGGAGCGCAGAAATAATGGAAAATGTGAAAAGAACGGGGGAAATTATTCATCCTTGAGGGCTTCTGTTGCGTGCGCTGCGAAAACGTCTCAAGATACCAAAAATATATGTATGAAAGAATTATTCCTCTGGAAATGATCTAAAAAAAAAGTTCTGTGGTTTTACAAAACAACAGTAAAAGTGAAACTCTCTACTCCGCGGCCGACCGTCATGCCATATACAGACGACAAAGTCTCTTTCAAGACCGTTGTATGATTCTTGTAGCTGAGCGTTCAAAAAGCAGTAGTGTAGTTAGGTTATGAAAATATAGTTCAAAGTTTGTCCATTTTTTTCAAGTGAATGAAGTAAAATGTCACTTTTACTACCAAAATTGCAGTTTGGATCCAGAAGTACATCGAACTTCCATACATATTGCTTAGAAAGAGAAAAACTGAGGATGCTACGTAGCTTGACCAGGAGCTTGAGGCAGAAGTGAAATGGGTAAGATAAAATATTTTCTGTCCCTTACTGCGCAGCGGGTATTTCTGGATCTAAACTGTCACATTAGTAGTGAAATTGACAGTTTGTATCCAGAAGTACATCGAATCTATAAAGGAGACTGATCACTTTTGTATGGACGTTGGTACTCAAAAATGTTCACTCATGATATTTAGATATTTCATAGAGTAAAAATAGTTTGATTTATTCCAGGTATTAAATCCATATATTTTACCTGCATTTATAAATAAATTAATAAACAAACTTGATTACTATAGTAGTTAACTGGTATCACTGCAGGGCATGGCAACACTGTAAAAAGTGAGCGCTAGAGATGGACCTATTCGATCGAATCGTATCGGAAAAGTTGAGGCTATTCGAATCTATGTATCTATGTGCTTTGCAATGCCAGACATCGGACTGATGAGACTAAAATGTAGGCACACATTTATAAATAGGTATTCTTACATTCGTATAAAACGATTATATTTGTGAGAATAGGTAATTTGAGTCAAATAATACTTAATATAATACGATTAAAAATCGATTTATTCGATTTTAGCCTTAGCTGTCTGCACTCTGCATTGTCTGTCACTTGCACAGCACTTGCGTCTGAAAATTATTTACCTACCAGACGGTGTTACTGTTATTTTTTGTGTTGTTGAATGTAAGAAAGCATCGTTGTGTTCATCAATCTGTAGCATTTAAAACTTCTCTTTGGTGCTGAACTTAGCTTAGACTTTCAGAACATAACTTTGTCGTGTTGTGGACTGTGATAGATCTAAACGTAGAGTCGAGCTTGTTCTCCTCTGTTTAGTATCTACCTGACATTCTGGACTCAATATGGAACAATATAATTATTCGGCTATAGAACTTAGCCCAGAACTTCTTTTGATAGCCGAGGAATGGTGCGACCGAGAGGTATGTTATGGAACTGTTAAAAAGATATTGATAAACACACATAGCTACACTTACCTACATAATTCTATTATGTAACTAGTTTCATCCCATACTGAACTGAGATTCGATTCTGATTTGGTATGTAAATACAATGCTTGTCCTGGCATGTTGTGGGATCTGACTATGGGATCTGTAGATTTAGGTTTATTCAAGCTATGAATGAGCTAGCAATTTGTAACTGAAGACCCATATTGACATTCTTAACTCCTTATTATGCTAAACATGACCGAAGGGTTCTTGTGAACCTAAGGTTCTGTCCACTCCCTTTTGGGGATTATGGATGTGAGTGTATTTATGTATACTAGTTTGTAATAAGGATATTAATACTGTTGTAGCTATACCTACTAAAAGCCCACTTCCAAAGTATTATTTCTTTTGCAGATAAATGATACTGATCGCCTCTGTCACCAATGCTTTACTCTTATGGCAAGAGAGGCTGGGAACCGAGAAGAACTTCTCGTTTCATCAAATAGACAAGTCGGGCACACACATGTTTGCATTTCTTGTGGTCTATCCATGAGACGGCAAACTGGGAGAGGTACCCACAGATTACAACTTGGAAGTCAGGAGCTGACTTATATCATCATCATCAGTCTGACTTATATAGCAATGCAAATATTTCCTCGATCGGTAAGCATTGTACATTGCACAATATATTGGAACAAGCACACCCCTGGTCGTGCAGTGGGTCTTTTTTAAATTAATCAGTACCAGTGATTATGTATAGTCAATATTATGTAGTAATTGTTTTAGGGAATATGTCACAGAAAAGCTTAGGCCATGGTATGTAAATAACCCCCGGGGGAGCAAGCATTGGGTTAAAATGCTCTATAACATTTTTCTTAATCTGTTTTTTATTACCACAAAGGCACTAAATTGAAGTATTTTTACATTTAAGGTACCTGATGGGTCTATAGCATGTCATCCATGTTGGACGCGAGCCCATGTAGCCCTGCCAAACATTGGAGAGCCAGAGCCCATTGCCGCGGATTTACCTGCTCTAGATCCATTGCTAGAAAACATTCTTCAACCTGCACAGCCACAAGAAGATGTAGACACAGAAGCTCCTACCTCAAGTCTATTGTCCAGCTCTGAGTCAGATTGGGCTGCTGTGTTGATAAATCCTCTAATCGAAGATAACCAAACTATTACTTTGCCAAACTACAAAAGAACTGCATACTCTCCAAATTATTGTTTTGTGGCAGGATATCAAAATGTTGAATGTAAAAGGATACCAGCTTATATTACGAGAGCCTTATTAAAAGAACAAAAGTTGTATGTTACTGAGAATGCCCGTGTTTGTCAGGAACATTTATCATTGTACAATTGGGAAATGATTGACCAAAATTACTGTGAAAGGATGAATAGGAACCGTCTTGATTTTATTAGCATTGATTCTGACCTGCCAGAGTTACATGTTTTCCCTGTAATGCAAATGTCTGACCTTATCTTATTTGGTTTGGGTATTGGGTCTTATTATGGGGAGCATGTTAAAATTAATGGCTCCTTTTTTGTTGAGATTGACACTAGTTCAATGCACATTGAATCACACCAATTGCTTTTAAGGACGAAAATAAGATCCCGTCATGTGGCTAACAAGCAATATTTTCAATATATTGCTTAATTAAATGGTGAAGATTGGCAACAATGGATTGAACAGTATTACTGTACAAGCATTATTGGTAAACGCACTGTAGGAAGCTTGTGCATATGTGATGACAATTGTGTGGTACTTAGGATGGGGTCGTTTCCAAGACATTTTATTACCAACTGCCACATTCTTAGATAGCATTTTAGTACATGAGGAGATTGAACAATAAATACTGTTTTCTAAAAATTCTAGGCCTTTTATTTATTGTATGTTTTATACATTTACATTATTATGAAAAGGCTGTAATGAAGTCCGTAATATCTTGGAGCCCAAATCAAGTAGGTTCTTCATCATTTCCATCGTTATTGTTGTTAGAAGAGATAAGATCGCAGTAGTCCAAACACACAGTCAAGAAAATCTACCCAGGTACAGACTTCATTTCACGTACTGCTAGGTAGTAGGTAGTTGCAGAGTCTACGTCCCAGTTTCCACCTACTACTGAATTGTGTGGCAATTTTGTCTCAAATTCTTTTAAGTGTTAAGTAATATTTATCTACTTTTTAAAGAAAAAAATATAATTTCACCAAAGTAAACAACGCTTCGATGAATGACCAAGAGCAATACAAACTGACAGATTGATAAAAATACTGACCAAAATCACATACAACCTTGAAAACATTTGCTTTACGGCCAAATAATTAATTATCATTTTATTTAAAAATGCAGGTAAATTAAAATGTCTAATAAACGGATTTAAAACTTTCATTCCCTAAGCACACAATGATATATGTGTCGACACTGAACTATTTCAAGTACCGCTTTTGATCAGTCTCCTTTAGGTACAACAGCTTATAATCTTTGGTACCTTTACGTGATGTAATATACGTATAAGTTTATAGATCGTAATATCGCCAATCTAATGGTGTAGAAAAGTACACTATTACATTTTCCAAAAATTGCACTACCGACATTTTTAATTGGGGCCATCAATATGGCTGTGAAAGAAAAAAGGTCTTTGCTACTTTATTTTAATTTGGCTAGACCTAGGCTCAGACCAAAAACAACTAGACTTGCAATCCCAAACTGACGTTCCAAAAACAGGACAAAAACATGCAGGAGTGAAAGAGTAAGAGACAACATGTTCTGTCCCTTACCGCGTACCAGGGTAAATCTGGATCTAAACTGTCAAATTAGTAGTTTTTTAAGAGGTTAAAAGGCAGCTTGGATCCAGAAGTACATGATTTTCCATACAAGTTTGTGGAAAAGAGACAAACTGAAGGTGGTACGCGGCTTGCAAGTCTAGTTGTGTTTGGTATGTCAGACGTCAATCAGTAGGACTTCAATCAGTTAGTCTTTAAAAAAAATTGAAGTAGCAGTGTAAAAAGACCCCAAGCAGTGTTCTTAGAAACGTTGTTGGGCTCGTAAATATGAACTACTTTTACTATGGCGACAATTGGGGGAAATAATATAAAAGTGACAAATTTTTGCTTCCAGAGGTAAGATTTGTTCAAATTGACATGTCCAACAATATTTCTAACACGCAGTATAATGATGTTGGTCAAATAACTGTGAATGTTCTGTATTTTCAGTTCCCAGTTGGTTGTCAATAATTTCCCATTTTTCTTAACTCTTTGTAATAAATATTTCAGACTGAAGGCACAGTGGATGAACCCGACAGCAAGAGAAAACAAATGTTGACATTTAAAGTATGGGCTGAACCAGTACAATCCACTTCTTCTAATAGACAGGAAATTGCAAAGGATAATTTCTCACCATCAAATATGGTTAGAAAAATAAATATTATCTATTTCTATAAGTCTGATTATTCATTTGACGAAATATTTGACAGACCAATCTGTCATTGCAAAATAATGTTGCCAGTTTTTCAAAGATTGCCATGTAATTTCACATGCACTGTATGTGTAATCCATTGTACTGAATTGTTGTTTGTGTGTTTTTTAGCAAAAAATAATTAATGTCTATGTCTAATTTCAGAATCGAATGAGAACTAAACAAATGAATGTATAATCTCCAAGCCAGATAATGTATTTTTCGAAAAATCTAAATGTATTTAGTAAAATGTCAAATTATTCGTCGAATTAGTGAACAGACTATATTTTATGTTGTGCATGATTTTTCTCAGATATGTTTTATCTTTCATAACTTAGTATTGTGAGCCTCCTTTACTTTGGTAAATATTAACATACTTTGTTTTTATTGTAAGTAGGGTTACAGATTTTGGCCGGTCTAGTGTAGGTAATTGGTCACATGAACTCTGAGTGAAAGAAATAAGAACTATTTTCCGATAAACGTAATGTCCATAAACGTAAAGTACAGTTCATGTGTTATTAAGTTTATGTAAGTATCGTTGTCTGGTTTAAGTTACATAAGAATAATTTCTTTTACAGTTCCAGCTATTAAGAGATAATAGACTTCGGTATATCCAAAATATGAACAAAATGAAAGCTGTGGTACGTGAATTTTAATTTTAATATACTATATTTAGGTATCTAATAAGATAACTAAAAAATATTTATTCAATTCGGCGGTAAAGGGAATTAATTCAATGAGAGCGGTATTTTTTTTACCTTAGCTTAGTTTGCTATTTTCTCAAAAGTTGACGCTATGTCGATCATCAATCAAACCTTCTTTGACCGAATGTTCTTGCGACAACTTCAATCAATATTCTGATTGACATCAATATTCACGTTCCTGTTCAGTATTCTGACGCAGAGACCAATAGTGACTTCTATGTCATAAAGGAAAATAAGTTTAACAATACCTCATTAAATTCGTTTACTGTTACCGGACCGCAGTCATGTCACTGATAATTTCTGGGGCCAGGCTAAAGCCTGGCATCTATCAGTATTGGCAGTACGGCAGTCATCATCATCATACAACGTCGTAGGGTTGATATAATAATAGATGGTGATTATTGAGCATTTTTTCAAAAACATAATTTTCATCGGTTTACTATAGGTAATCGATCATAGATGACGTAGCGAAATCCCGGGAATTTTACTTTTTAAATATCTGTCCCCTATTATGGCTTTGACTAAAAGCTCTTTTCTGCCCAATAGTTTGGACAAATAAACGTTTGGAAGCTAGACTGGGTCGATGGGCTCACCTCCTGTCACGTTGGGTTAAACCCTTGGTGAACTGTGGGCATTTGTTTAGCAAGTGCCTCTGCCTGCCCCGCTTTGGAATTAAAAATACGTGAAGTGTGTGTGTAATGAAGCCTATCAAATTTCAGAACCTTTCTAAAATACAAATTTTCGACGTCGACTATAAACGCACGACAGAAAAGTTTTCCTGCTCTACCAAATATAGGTTTTCTTAACTTTGAGAAAAAGAAGCTATTTTATAATTAAACCTACTTTAGTTAGGTAGTTATTTTTCCAAGGTTTCGAAGCGCCATCCAGAATAGACATCCAGTGCCCCTTTTTCTTCAAAAAATCTCTTAATTTGGTCCCATTTTCTGTGAACATCAGTAATTTCTCAAAGAGTATTTACTGACACTGTGTTTTATCTCCTATTTTACAGTTGGACAGGCAAAAAGCAATATCAACGGCAAGACTGAAAAAACTTCGAGCACAGCAACAATCAAACAGGCGACTTCAGAAAAAAATTGCAAACATGAAATTTAAAATGTATGAACTGAAAGCCAAATTGTTCGCCAGTGGGGATTTATTACCGCCCTGTTTTCCTTTAGTGGTGATGAGTGAAGACTGAGTTAGAACGAAAGTAAAGTTTTTAATTGACTTAAGACAGTTCTATTGGCCAATGAAGGAATGAAAGTCAGTTGTGTAGGCGACTATTAAAATATTTTTTGTAAAAAAATAAATAAATACACTTCACGCCTTTAAATCTCAAAGCCTTTTTAACACACCCAAAAAAATGTTTTACCCGAAAAGCCAACCGTCTACGGTATTGTGATGGAAAACGCTTCATATTATCATAGTACAAATGTCAATAACTCCTTTAGCACAAACGAAGAAAGGGTGAAATAAAGAGTGGCGAGCTTTTCAGAACGAAGAGCGAAGAGAGAACGCGCCAAAAGAATCTCATTGAACTATTTAAGTAAGAAGTCTTAATGCGCCGGCGCCACATAACTTGTGTTCAAGATTGTTTCCATTTTTTTTTATTATATGTACGACATCTTCCTATGGCCAAGTTCGATCTACACCTTGGTGGATCTAAGTGGAGCAGTTAAGTCAGCGCCGGTACTAAATGTAAATAAGAGAAAGAGGTGGAACCTATGATTTCTTTGCTGAGTAAGATAAGTTCACTGAACTCAAGAAACGTATGTTTTATTGATTCGGATATTATTTGAACTACTTAATGTATATTTGTGAGATTAAAGTTTATAAAAGCTTCTTTAATTAATTTTTCTACGTACCTACGAATACAAATCAGCGGAGTGTCAACACAAAACATATTCACCCTGTTGTGACTAACCTGGCCCTGTACCATGAGGCCTTAGTGATATTGTTTACGCTGTGTGACGTGACAGCGGCAGTGTTATACCACTCTTTTAGCACTATCCCGCGAGTTTTGCATGACTTTGTATTTCTCTACAAGTTGGTGAATGGACATGTTGACTGTCCTGTTTTTCTTAGTCGTATTAACATCAGTTGTCCATATAACATCCCTCGGCAGGCACATATAAGCTTTTTGCAGTCTCCCACTATAATTCGAACCTGGGTAAACACAGTAATGCGTCTACGCTTTTACGCATTACTGATACGTTTATCCTCCTAAATAAGAGTGAATTAACCTGGACTGACTATGTACGGGTGGAGAACAAATACATTTTCATTATGTAGTATTAACGAAAACCTACCTTTCGTAAGTCAGGACTAAATTAGGAAACGGAGGGATGTAGGTCACTGGCCTATGTAGGGAAAGTACCCAGCATAGCAAGAGTGCGAAGTTGAGGGCTAGCAGTTAAAGTAGTTGCAGGGGCGTGTATAATGGAGGGAGGCACCAGTTCTTCGGAGCCACCGTACATTGAGGGGAAGGGGAAGGGGATTTGTAAGCTGGCGTGAGTCCGACACAAGGCCGGAAACAGAAAGAAAGCTCGGAACTAGAGCGCTGATCGGTACTTGTATTTCATTTTAGTGCTTTCCATTCGGCTTATTTGAATATCTACCCTAGAAAATCTCCACTCCAGGGTTGATAGTGGTAAAACACGCGTCCAAGAATCCACCTCGTGATATAAATAAAATTTTAATTTGTATGCCAGGGTGGATAATCGAGCGTGCATTTTCCGAATATCCACCCGGGGGTAGATTTTCTAGGGTGGATAATCGGAATAAACACACTAAGATCAAGTTCCACTGGCCAAGTTGTATTTGACAAATAATTGACAATACAAAACATCCAGAGGTGAATTAATATGAATTTTTGTTTACCCCTATCAACTGTATTTCTTCCAATACACCCCGTGTATGACAAAGGCAACTTCCTATGGCAAAAAAAAATACGAGAACAGCTAATTGGAAATAAACAAAACAAGTGACAATTAAACAAATACTTTATTTTAACTTATCACAAAAATTTATCTATTTTATGACAACTCTTCTAAGAGAAAGGAATAGATAGCATTACATTTTTCACTCTTAGTGTTCTTCATAACCAGAGGGCAGTGCGTTGACATGGGGGTTGTGGAAGAAGGATTTCTGGCCATCACCCCACGGGAAACGCTGGAAATTAATATTTTTTGGTTAGACAGTTAATAAAAGACACATCACAATATTGATGCCTTGCAATATCAATATTATACAGGGTATTTTGGATTTGCAGATGGACAGGGTCTCATCAGGGTAATCTGCAAAATACTCTCCCCCAAAACACCCTGTATAAGGGACATATGTGTAATCATTATCATTAATTTCATTTTAATTACATCAAGAAATAAATGTATTGATGTTTAGAAAAATAAATAAATTTGAGTACTCTATCAAGAGCTCAGACCAAAAACAATAAAAAAACATGCAATTGTAAACTGATGTTTAGAACAAAAAGAGACGATATGAAAAACAGCTTTTCTCTACTAAAGAAAATCTTCCTGTCATGTAAATAATTTACTAACCCTTTAACCTTAAAATGATTTAATAGGATCAAATTACAGTAACACACCAAGTATAGAGCTAAAGTAGCTGTTGCTGGCAGGTTTTCTGATATTTTGTTAAATTTTGCCAAAAAATGCATAAGTATTATTGCTCCTTAGGTGCGATATATGGATCCAAACTGTCAAATTACTAGTAAAAGTTTTTTTGTGGACAAGAGACAGACGGAAGGTTGTATGCGGTTTGCATGTAAGTCTATTTATTTGTGTTTGGTCTGAGATCAAGAGTGACATCATTGAGCATTAAATGCATTGCAAATGCTAGAAAACATACAATATTACATGCCCATACCAGGTCCCATTACATAGTGTAAAAGGCAGTCTACCAATCACCAATACACAATATTTGTCTGTCTAAAACCTTAACTATAGCAGTATTGTGCACTGGCTTTTACAACAAGGTAGGCAGTGATTCCCAAGGATTGACACTTATGTAAAGGTAACTTGTCTTTATGAAATATATGTACTCACCGACAAAACCCAAGAACTTTGTTAGCCTTTCATGAGTACAATAAAAAAAGATCTAGCAATAACTATTAGTAGGTCCGGTAGTCAAAATACTAAGGTTGGCAGTGTCTTTTTGCCTATATGGTGTGTACGCCACTTAACTATAGGTTTTAGTATGTATTCAGCCATGACTGCTGGCTTATTGTGACAAAATGTAAATTCACTTCAGAACCCACATGGGTAAAATTTTACAGAAAGCTATTTGCCTAATATTGACACATAAGTTTAAAAATGTTTGTCAATACAGTATGAAGTATTATACATTACAATCACATTTAGAATGAAAGATTTTAGCTTATGATAGTCAGTCATAGCTCGGTATAATAAAAGTAAATGCATATTTGGGGGATATTGGCTTTTCTAACATACAAATATGCACTGATTAACATGTTAGACGGACACTGATGTATGAATTATCAATTTCATAATATTTGCAGTAACAATATTCACTACACGTCTATGCTTACAACAATTTCCACCTTAATAGTTCCATGTAGAAGTGAACATATAATCACTTTAATCAGCAGATTTAACTCAGCAAATGCCTCGTTACAGGAGCTGATATCGAGGGTATACACAAAACCGAATAAGTGCATTTTTTATCAAAAATAAGTTATATATATAGGAATCCTTAGAATTTTCTGCTCTATTAGTCTAGTAAAAGCGTATATTGCCAGGTGTTCTATTTACAGATTTATTTTATGTGAAAAACGGATATGTTCATAGTTTTGTCTGCATATTGACAGGCAAAATGCGATAAAATCTTATATTCGATTTC